>JAODAL010006406.1:0-125000 GCA_025379985.1 Phyllomedusa bahiana | reverse complement strand
ACCCCAAATTTTTCCCAAAAAAAAAAAAGGGGGCCCCAAAAAAAAACCCCCCCCCTTTTTTTTAAAAAAAGGGGGGGGGGTTTTTTAAAGAAAAACAAAGAAAGGAAAAGGCCAAAAATAAAAAACCCCTTTTTTTTTAAACGGGGGGAAAAAAAATTTTTTTAAAAAAAAAAAAAAAGGGGGGTTTGGGGGGGGTAAAAAAAAAATTTAAAAAAAGGGGGTTTTTGGGGCCACAAAAAAAAAAAAAAAAAAAACCCGGGTTTGGGAAAGGGGGGGGGAAAAAAAAAACCCCCCGGAAAAAAAAAGGGGGTTTTTTTGGGGAAATTAAAAACCCCCCCCCAAAAAAACCCCCCGGGGGGGGAAAACCCAAAAAAAGGGGGAAAAAAAAAAAAAGGGGGGGAAAAAAAATTTTAAAAAAAACCCCCGGGGGGCCAAAAAAGGAAAAAAAAACCCCCCAAAAAAACCCGGGAAAAACCCCAAAAAAGGGTTGGGGGGGGAAAAAAACCAAAAAAACCGAAAAAAACCCTGGGGGGGAAAAAAAAAAAAATTACCCCGGGGGGTTTAAAAAAAAAAGGGGGGGGGGGGGGGGAAAAAAAGGGGGGAAACGGCCCCCAAAAAAAAACCCCAAAAAATTTTAAAAAAAAAAAAAAAGGGTTAAAAGGGGGGGAAAAAACCAAAAAAAAAGGGGGGAAAAAAAACCCCGGGGAAAAAAAAAAGGGGGGGGAAAAGGAAAAAAAAAGGGGGAAAAAAACCCCCCGGTTTTAAAAAACCCCGGGGTTTTTTTTAAAAAAAAAAAAAAAAAAAAAAAAATTTTTTTTTCCCAAAACCCCAAAAAATTTTGGGAAAAGGGGGGGGGAAAAAAAAAAAGGGGAAAGTAAAATTTTTCCCCCCCCCCCCCCCAAAAAAAAAAAATTATTTTGGGTGGGGGGGAAAAACCAAACCCAAAAAAAATTTGGGGGAAAAAACCCCCCGGGGGGGGGGGTTTTGGGGGCCCAAAAAAAAGGGGAAAAAATTTAAGGGAAAAGTTGTGGGGGTTTTTTTTAAAAAAAAAAATTTTTTTAAAAAAACCAAAAAAAGGGGGGCCCCAAACCCTTTTCCCCCCCTTTGGGGGTTTTAAAATTTTCCCCAGTTTAAAGGGGCCCCCCTTTTTTTAAAAAAAAAATTTTTTTCCCCCCCCCCAAAAAAAAAACCCAAAAAAAAAAAATTTTTTTTTTCCCAAAAACCCCCCCCCCAAAGGAAAATTTTAAATTTTTCCCCCTTTTTTTTTTGTTTTTAAATTTTTTTTTAAAAAATTTTTTTTTTAAAAAAAAATTTTTTTAAAAAAACCCCCCCCTTTTCGAAAACCCCTCCGGGGGGGCCCCCCCCCCGGGGGCCCTTTTCCAACCGGGGGGGGCCCCCCCCTTTTTGGGGGGGGCCCGGGGGGAAAAAAGGAAAGGGGGGAAAAAAAAAAAACAGCCAAAAAAAAAAAACCCTTTTTTTTTTTCCCCCCCCCCCTTTTTGGGTTTTGAAAAAATTTAAAAAAAAAAAGGGGGGGTTTAAGGTTTTTTTTTTAAAAAAATTTGGGGGGGGTTTTAAAACCCCCCCTTTAAAAAATTTTTAAATTTTTTATTTTTTTTCCCCTTTTACATTTTTTTTTAAACAAAAACGGGGGAAAAGGGTTTTTTTGGGGTTTTTTTTTCCCCCCCCCCCTTTTTTTAAAAAAAAATTTTTTCCCCCCCCCTTTTTTTTAAAAATTTAAAACCCCAACCCTTTCCCTAAAAAAAAAAACCCCCCCCCCCCCCATTTTTTTAAAAAGGAAAACCCCCCCCCCTTTTTTTTTAAAAAAAAAATTTCCCCAATTTTTGGAAAAATTTTTAAAATTTTTAAAACCAAAACCCTTACCCCCCCCAAACCCCAATAAAAAAATTTTTTTTTCCCCCCCCCCCCCCCTTTTTTCCAAAAAAACCCCCTTTATATCCCTTTTCCGGTTTCGTTCCTTTTTTTTTCCAAAATTTTAAACCCGGTTTTTTTTCCCCCCCTTTTTCCCCCGGGGGCCCCCCCCCCCCCAAAAAAACCGGAAAAACCCCCCCCCCTTTTTCCATTTTCTTTTTCCCCTTTTAATTTTTTTTCCCCCTTTTTTTAAAAATTTCCCAAAACCCCCCTTTTTTTTTTCCCCCCGATAAATTTTTCCCCCCCCCGGGTTCCCCCTTTTTTAAAAAAAATGCCCCAAAAACCCCCCAAATCCCCAAAAAAAATTTTTTTTTTTTGGGGGGTTTTTTTTTGGGGGGGAAAATTTTTTAAACCCCCTTTTTTTCCCCTTTTTTTTTTCCCCCCCCCCCAAAAAAAAAATTTTTTTTTTTTTTTTAAAAATTTTTTTTTTAAAAAAAGGGGGCCCCTTTAAAATTTTTTTTTGGGGGGGGCCCCCCCTTTTTTAACCTTTTTAAACCCCCTTTTTAAAAAAAAGGGGTTTGGGGGGGGTTTTTTTTGGGGCCCCAAAGAAAATTTTTTCCCCCCCAAAAAGGGGCCCCAACCCCCCCCCCCTTTTAAAGGAAAGGGAAAAAAGTTTGGGGGGGCCTTCCCCCACGGGCCCCCCTTTTTAAAAAAAAATTTTTTCCCCTTTTTTTTAAAAAAAAAAAAAAGGTTTTGGGGGGGCCCCCCGGGTTTTTTAAAAAAAAACCCAAAATGGCCCCCAAAAACCCAAAAATTTTTTCCCCCGGGAAAAAAAAACCCCCAAAAAAAAAAAATTTTTTTAAAAAATTATTTTGGGTTTTTTTTGGGAAAAATTTTAACCCCCCTTGGTTTTCCCCAAAAGGGTTTTTTTTTGGGCCCCCCCGTTTTAATTTTTTTTTTTCCCCCCAAATTTTTGGGCCCCCCCCTTTTTTTCCCCCCCTTTTTTTCCCCCCCTTTTTTTTCCCCCCGAAAAAAATTTTTTTTCCCCCCCCAACCCCCTTTACCCCCCAAAAAAATTTTTTTTAAAATTTTAAATTTTGGGGGGGGCCCCCCCCCCAAAAAAAAAATTTTTTTGGGGGGAAAAGGGGGGAAAATTTTTTTTTTTTTTGGGGAAAAAAAGGGGAAAACCAAAAAAATTCCGGGGTTTAAAACCAATTTTTTTTCAAAAAAACCCTTAAAATTTGGCCCGGGGGGTTTTTTTGGGGTAAAAAAAAAAAAACCCCCCAAAAAAAAAAAATTTTTTTTTAAAAAAATTTTTGTGGGGGGAAAAAAAAAAACCCCCTTGTTTTTTTTTAAAAACCCTTTTTTGGGGGGGGAAAAAAATTTTTTTTAAAAAAAAAATTTTAATTTTAATAAAAAAGGGGAAAAAAAACCCCCCTTTTTTTAAATTTTTTTGGGGGGGGCCCCTTAAAAACACCCCCCTTTTAAAAATTTTCCCCAAAAAAAAAACCCCAAAAAAAAAAACCCAAAATGGGAATAAAAGGGATTTTTTTTTAAACCCCCCTTTTACCCCCAATTTTTGGTTTCCCCCTTTTAAAAAAAACCAACCCTAGGGGCCCTTTTGAAAATTTTCCCCAAAAAAAAATTTTTTTTTTCCCCCCGGAAAAAAAAAAAAAAAAAAAAGGGGGGGGGTTTTAAAAAAAAAAAAGGGCCCTTTTTTTAACCTTCCAAAAAAATTTTTGGGAAATTTTTAAAAAAAAGGGGGCCCCCCCCGGGGGGGGCCCCCCCTTTTTTAAAAATTTTTAAAAAAAATTTTTTTTTTTCCCCCCCCCCCTTTTTTTTTTTTTTTGGGGGGGGTTTTTTTTTCCCCCCCCCCCCTTTTTAAAAAAATTTTTTTTTTTTTTTAAAAAAATTTTTTTTTTTTTTAAAAAACCCTTTTTTTAAATTTGTTTTTTTTTAAATTTGGGAAAAACCCCCTTTAAAAAAAAAAAAATTTTTTGGGGGGGGGTTTTTTTTTTTTTTTTCCCCAAAAAAAAAATTTTTTGGGGGGGGTTTTTTTTACCCCCCCCTTTTTTTTTTGGGGCCGGCCCCCGGGGGTCAAAAAAAAATTTTTTTTTTGGGGGGGGTGGTTTCCCCCCCCCTTTTTTTTTTTTAAAAATTTTTTTTAAAAAAAATTTTTTTTTTTTTCCCGGCCCCGGGGCAAAAATTTCCTTTTTAAACCATTTTTTTAAAAATTTGGGTTTTTTAAAAAAAACCCCCGGGGGTTTTTTGGGGAAAACCCCCCCTTTTAAAAAAAAAAATTTTTTTTTAAAGGGGGGGGGTTTTTTTTCCCCCCTTAAGGGGGCCCCCCTTTTTAAAAAAGGGGGTTTTGTTTTTTTTTTAAACCCTTTGGATTTTTTTTTTTTTTTTAAAAATTTTTTTTTTTTTAAAAAAGGGGGGGGGGGGTTTTTTTTGGGGAAAATCCTTTTTTTAAAAGGGGGGGGTTTTTTTTTTTTTTGGGGGGGGTTTTTAAAAGGGGCCCCGGGGTTTTTTTTTGGGGGGGGGAGGGGTTTTTTTCCCTTTTTAAGGGGGGGAAAAGGGGGGCCCCCTTTTTAAAAGGGGAAAAATTTTAAAAAAAAAAGGGGGGTTTGGGTTGAAATTTTTTTTTTTTGGGGGAAAAAAAAGGGGGTTTTTTTTAAAAATTTTTTAAACCCCTTATTTGGGGGGTTTAACCCTGGGGGGTTTCGGGGGGAAAAATTTTTTCCCCTTTTTAAAAGGGGGAAAGGGAAACCCGGAAAGGGGGTTTTTCCCGGTCCTTTTTTAAAATTGGGGGTTTAAAACCCCTTTAAAAAACCTTTTTTTTTTTTTTTTTTTGGGGGGGGGTTTTTGGAACCCCCTTTTTAAAAACTTAAAAATTTTTTTTTTTCCCTTTCCCCCCCTTTTTTTTTCAAACCCCCCTTTTTTTTAAAAAAGGGGGTTTTTTGGGGAAAAAAACCCAAAAAAAAGAAAAAAAACCCCCCCCCAAAAAAAAAAATTTTAAAGGTTTTTTTTAAAATTTTTTTTTTTTAAAAAATTTTAAAAGCCATTTTTTTCCCCCCCCCAAAAAAACCCCCTTTTTTAAAAAAGGGGATTAAAAAAAGGGAAATTTTTTTTAACAAAAAAAAAGGATTTTGGGTTTTGGGGGAAAAAAAAAAAAATTTTTTTAAAATTTTTATTTGGGGGGCCCCCCTTTTTTTTTTTGGGGGCCCCCCCCAAAAACCCAAACCCCTTTTTTTTTTAAAAGGGGGGGGAAATTTTAAAAAAAAAAAAAAAAAGGGGGGGGGGGTTTTTTTTTTTAAAAAAAAATTTTGGGAAAAAAAAAAAAATTTTTTTTGGCCCCCTTTTTGGTTTTTTTTTAAAAAACCCAAAACCCCTTTTTTTTTTAAAAAAATTTTTTTTTTAAAAAAAAAAAAGGGGGAAAAGGGGTTTTTTTTAAAAAAGGGTTAAAAAAAAAAAAACCGGAAACCCCTTTTTTTTTTTTTTTTTTTTTAAAAAAGGGAAAAATTTCCCAAACCCCCCTTTTTTTTCCAAAAAATGTTTTTTTTAAAAACCGGTTAAAAAAAAAATTGGGGGGAAAAATTTTTTTGGGCCAGTTTTTTTTAAAAAATTGGGGTTTTCCCCTTTTCCCTTTTTTCCCCCCCTTTTTTCCCCCAAAAAAATTTTTTTTTTTTGGGGAATTTCCAAAATTTTTTCCCAAAAAAAATTTTTTTTTTAAAAAAAAAAAATTTTTTTTCCATTTTTAAAATTTTTTTTTTGGTTAAAAATTTGGGTTTTAAAAAAAATTTTTTTTTAAAAAATTTTTTTTTTAAAAAAATTTCCTTTTTTCCCTTTTTTGGGGCCCCCCCCTTTGGGGCCCTTTTTTTTTAAAAAAATTTTTTTTGGGGGGGGGTTTTTTTTAAAAATCCCCGGGTTTAAAAAAAACCCCTTTTAAAATTTTTTTTTTTCCCCTTTTTTTTTTCCCCCCCCTTTTCCCTTTTCCTTTTTTGGGGGGGGGGGGGGAAAAAAAAACCCGGTAAATTCTACAATTCTGGAAACAGCAGCCACCACTAGAGGGAGCATATTGTACAGTTATGGCCTAAAGTTTTGAGAATGACACAAATCTGATATTTTCACATGATCTGTTGCCCTCTGGTTTTTATGTGTTTTTATCACATACAGAAGTGCAATCATATTATGATTAACAAAAGCTTTTGACAGTAAGGCTATGTTCACACGGGTTAACTGCACGTGTTTCTTTAGAGATAACCATGGTTAACAGAAGAGAAACAATGATGCCAAGCACCAGCCTCCTTGTAAAGTGTCCAGTGGTGTGATTCTTACTTAATCATGACAGATTGATCTCCAGCCCTGTCCTCATCAACACCCACACCTGTGTTAATGGAGCAATCACTGAAACCATGTTAGCTGCTCCTTTTAAGGCAGGCCTGCAATGAAGTGGAAATGTGTTTTGGGGGAAAAAGTTCATTTTCTAGGCAACTATTGACTTTGCAATTAATTGCTGTTAAGCTGATCACTCTTTATAACATTCTGGAGTATATGCAAATTGCCGTTATAAAACCTGATGCAGTAGACTTTGTAAAAATTAACATTTGTATCATTCTCAAAACTTTTGGCCATGACTGTATACTGCTCATACATTTACTTCTGTAAGTATGCAGTAAGCTCCCCCTAGTGGTGGCTGCAGGTAGCCAGAATTTTATCATTTACATCTAAGACTAAGCAGGTGGTTTGGAGCTTTGTCACAGGAAAAAGATCTCTGACTAATCAAAGTTTGACCTACAATTGAAGACTCACCTTAAGCTTTATTTAACCTCTTGCTGACATTTCAGTCCCTGATCACTGCCCCTCGACCCCTGTTACCATGACAAGTTTGTGGGGGGTACCAGTCAATTGTCATGACATCCAGGGTCCTATTAAAGGCTTCCACGTCTGCCATCTTAGTACTCCTATTACTCCCTGATTTAGGATGGATTAAGAAAGCCATATGGTATACTGTTCTGCATTGTTCATATTATTGCAGAACAGTGTACAAGCAATTGCACCCCACAGTGATTAAATACCCCAGGGGGACTAAAAGTCAAAAATACAAAAATCATAAAAAAAAAATATTAAAAGTTCAAAATGTCCGCCTTTTGCAATTTCACAAAATAATAAAATAAAGTGACATATAATTGGTATTATCGCGTCTGTAGAGATCCAAATGATTAAAAATATAACAGTTTATCCCGTCCAATGATCACCGTAAAAGACAAAAAAATTCCCAATTCCAAAATTTTGGGGTGTTTTTTTTCTGGTTATTTCACATCCCCAAAAAATTGGAATAAAAAGTGATAAAAAAAAAAAGTATTCAAAAATGGTAACAATGAAAACTACTGCACAGCCAGCAAAAAAAAAAAAAAAAAAAAAAGCCCACACTCGGGTCCATGGTAAAGTGTAAAGAAATATAAATTTTTCTTTAAAGTACTAAAACATAATGAAAACTACAAATTTGGTATAGCCGGAATCGTACCGACCTGCAGGATGCAGATTACATGTCATTTATACTGAACCATGAATTCCATAAAAACAAAACCCTCTGCAAAAATGGCGCAGTTGTCTATTGTTTCACATTCCACCCCCACAAAGAATTTTTTTGGGGGGTTTTCTAATACATTATATATTGTGGTCAAATGTTGCGTTAAAAAGTATATCTTGTCCCGCAAAAAAAGAGCCCTCATACAGAATTTTTTTTTTCAAAAAGTTACAGTTCTCGGAAAAAGAGTTAACGAAAATCCTTGTGGCAGGAAGGGGTTAAAAGTAGTTGCCTACTGTTTCACATTCCATCCCCACAAAGAAATTTTTGGGGGTATTTTCTAATACATTATATGTTGTGGTCAAATGTAGCGTTAAAAAGTACGTCTTGTCCCGCAAAAAAAGAGCCCTTATACGACTATGAATGTAAAAATAAAAAAAATTGTTACGGTTCTTAGAAAAACAGATTTAACGAAAATCCTTGTGGCAGGAAGGGGTTAAAAGCCCTCAACATTGATCTTGCTGTAGTTTTCCCTTTCTGTCTTATGGGGGAGGGGGAGAGATGCTGGACATGTTCGGTTCGCTGCAAATGGACAAATATGGCGATTCTCTTGGGCACGGTGTAATATCTTTGGAAGCTGGACAGAGTGAAACATTACATTACAATTATGACCCAAGCTCTTGGCTCCAGTGCCAGGGAGTCTGGAAAGCTGCCACCCTCGGATCCGTCATGAGCTCTCGCTGCTGTGGTGCACTCTACATCCGAAAATAACTTCAAAGCCACCCAGTTGTTCATTACCCCACGCCCTCCCCCATCTGAGCGCCTCATCCTATATAACCCAGGTTCTCATTGTCCAGAGCAGTGATCAATCCTATACTATAGCTGAATATAATGGGTGCAACCCTCAATTTCTATTCCCTATGTGACAGTCAAGAGGACAGAATGATGTTTGACCCCCCAAAAGTTTGTCTTTGTAATGATGGGGAATGGTCACTCCTCTCTGCTCTTCCAAAAAGTTAAGAAAACTCATAGAAGAGATGATCGGCGACTGCAGTTTAGTTGCTTTGAAATCCCCTTCCCAGCTCTTTATTAGCTCAGATCACCCCCATGCTTTACACTGTAGTTCAGTTTGCATATTCTGCTTAAAGGGGTTGTCCACTTTATATTGTTTTTCTGTAATAAATATATATATATATATATATCCCCAAAAAATGATTTTATATATATATATATATATATCTATCAAAATATATATCATAGGATATCATACAATTTTCTAATATACACATATTTCTGGCCGTAGTCATGTCTCCCTTGGTAATTGTATGGACTAAACATGGCGTCAGTCCTATGACCTGGCAGGCAGTTATCTGCAGGGTCACATGACATCTATAGGGTAAGTGAATAGGAATAATGGTGGAATAATTATGATATCACATGGGACAGTTCTGTGGTCCCGGACAGCCAGATGTAGGTCCCGGGTATTCAGAACATATGCTCCATGGGTCACTGCTGTCTTTTTAAGGGTATGTTCTCACAGCTTAAAATGCCGCGCATTACGTATTGCGCTCTATACGCGATGAAATGTGCGCCGCAATTACGGTAGTTCATAGCTCTCATAGAGTCAATGGGGCCGGCGTCCGGCCAACCCCCCCCCGTGCTTTGGAATTACATGCTGATCAGCGCGTGGTTCCAAAACACCCGGCGTATTGAGGCACGTACTATACGCGCCACAATAAGACGTGTGAACATAGCCTAAGGGTACGTCCACATAGCCTCGATAAAATACCGGTCGGAATCTGATTTAGAATCCAACTAGTATTTTAGCATTTTTTGGGCCGTTTTGTGTCCTGTTTTTCAGATTCCGACGTCCCACTAAACAGTGCACCTTAAATCTTGCAGAAGAATGTACATGTTCAAAGTTTTTTTGATAAATGGCGGATTTGAAACCAGACTACTGTAGACTACAGCTCAGATTTTCTATTGAAGTCTATGGGGTGGTTGACAGTCCGTTTTCAAAATCCGAAAACTGACTGAAAATCCGGACAGTAAAACCATGCCATGTAGATGGGCCGTAACTGTTTGTGTGTCCTCGCGATGTGCAAATAGTTGTAGTATACCTGCCGCAAGCCAGGAAAGTCGGCAAGCTTTTTATATCACTGGTACCAGGGAGCAGTCATAAGATGTGTAGGAGCCTGCCCCGCAGCTTAATTTAGTTTAGCAGCGGCAGTCTCAACAAGCTGCACCAAGGGAGTTAAGTGATCTTCCCTCCCTGCTCACTCATGGTCTAGGTGGTATCCGAAAAAGCATCCAGCCTTTCTGGGTGCTTGAAGTAGGGGATGTCACTCAGCTTTCCCGGTGCTAGATAGCCTATTCAGCATGCAGGAAAGCCGCCGACTCCAATAGTAAAGTAGGGACGTAACCCATAGTTGCCAACGCTCCTGTTTTGGGCAGGAGGTTCCGCCGGCAGGGTTAGCAAACCTCCTGCAGGCAGGTTCTTTGAGAGCTATTGATTACCGTAATTGTGGCGTGCATTTCACCGAGTATAATGCGTGCCGAAATATGCGGCAATTTAAGTATTGTCAACATACCCTTAGAGGTGAGTGTAGTGTTTTTTATTTTTATTTTTTTTTACAGTTTTTTCCCTTATGGACTATATTGGACCAGAGTTGGATCCATTTCTTTGATAAAAAGGTCAAAGAGGTGTCAGGGAGTGTTTTCTTAGGGTATGTTCACATGGCGTGTTAGTTCACTTTTTGGATCCAAAAAATGCATTAAAAAACGCTGCATAAATTGCATCCAAAATGCAGTTGTGTGTTTGGCTGCAGCAGACAAGCACCCTATAGTTTTAAATGGGGCGACTGCTGCATCCAACGGATCAGGAATTGACATGACAATTCTTTGAACAGGTCCAAAAGATGCACCAGAAAGACGCATGTAAGCACGGATTGGCGATCACTCGTCTGAGCGCCGGTTTACATTGAAAGCAATCACACTGCAAATTTTTAGAGGCTTGTTTGGGTTCAAAAAATGAAACAAACATGCCTTGTGAGCATACCCTCAAAGTGTTTTTGTTTCTTTTTTTTCAGTGTTAGTGATAAAGGTGTTTAACAGTTATGACTCCATTACTCAAGCTGGGGCTTGGTGTCAGCCCAAGATGTTTTTTTGGATGCATAGTTACACAGCATATTGCGGTGCGCACAGGTACATGCAACAATACATCTTTATTAGTGCTGTTGATGGTATGCGCTTGTAAGCGTGTACTTTCAACATGCAACAGCCCGAGGCTGCTTTCCGCCTCCTATCCTGTTATATTTCTCGGCATGTAATATGATCGTAAATTAGCCGTCTGAACAACGATGATGCTTATATACAGCAAATACAGTGCCGGACTTGTAAATAATTTTACCATATTGGCTAGGTGTACTTTAGCACAAATATGCTTCGAATTAGGCCGTGTTCACATGGCTTATTCAAGCCGTAATTGCGAGTCGGATTGCGCTCGCAATTCCGGCTTGAATAAGGGGCGGGGGCACTGCCCGCCGGCCCCATAGACTTGCATTATCCACGGCGCGTATTGAGCCTGGATAATGTGCAAGTGACTTTCTCCCCGCCCGGCGGATTCACCGAGCGACAAGTGCGACGGAATCCACTGTTCTCTATGAGAACTGTGGATTGCCGTAGTTACTGCGACGGATTGGAGCCATACTGCAGCACAAATCCGGCGCGCAGTACGGCTCCAATCCGCGGCCAAATAAGCCGTGTGAACGGCCCCTTACGCACAAATAGGCCATGTTGACATACCTGAAAGGCCTCTCACTATCACCCCAATACCGGGTACTCGGGAGAGCCAGGTTACCGTCAGAAGTGGACCTTCTGATCTGATAGTCTGCTTCTGGGGCAGCTGTGGGCTGGTAGTTTAGGTTTGGAAGGGCCCAATATCCATGGACCTTACCATGCTGATAGGATGAGGCTGCAGCTGCCAGTTTTAAAAAAGCAGGGGATCCCACGTTATTTATTTATTTTTCATTAAAAAAAATATATATTTAAGTAAATGATAGAAAACAATGTGGGGTCCCTCCCTTTTTCATAACTAGTCGAGGTAAAACTGGCAGCTTTGGATGAGGAGACGGGGGGTGACAAAAAACAGCCAGATCATCTGACAGGGTGTAAAAGGAGAGCCATATTAAAATGCTAGTCGTGTACAAGATAGCACCATAGGAGGATTAAAAGTATAAGAAAAAGTTATATGAAAAAAAAAACCTAATGCCATAATTGAAGGGTTATCTTTAAAAATGTAAAGAAAAAGTGTTGTGTCCCAAAATGGTACCATTAAAAACAATACTTCAGCCCTCATAGAGACTGATCGAAGGCCACAAGTACTATACATAGCAGAGCTCTCAGTGCGCTGGCGCTGCTCACACGTCTACACTGTATCGTCACAGAAATGACCTCCACAGACACCAGAGTTGACAGAAAAACCTTTATTATCACAATTAACTTTCTTTTGAAAAATAGAATCTGAAGCAGCAAAATCCACAATCAAAAGCAGTGGCCAAGGCATCGCCCGGTACAGACCCACGTATAGATCCGGGTCAACACGTCCCACTGAAACTAAAAAACAAAAAAACAAAACACACCTTCAAAATATGTGACCCCTTATCATCAACACCGTCTAGCAGGAAGACTGTCTTTGTTGCCCATAGCAACCAGAGCTTATAGCAACCAATCAGAGCCAAGCTTTCATTATTCCAGAAAAGTATAAGAAATATAAGCTGAGCTCTGATTGGTTACTATGGGCAACAAGGACAGTTTTACTGTTTGGGC
Source organism: Phyllomedusa bahiana (assembly GCA_025379985.1). Taxonomy (NCBI): domain Eukaryota; kingdom Metazoa; phylum Chordata; class Amphibia; order Anura; family Hylidae; genus Phyllomedusa; species Phyllomedusa bahiana. The sequence goes on along the minus strand of JAODAL010006406.1, from coordinate 112,774 downwards.
CTCGATCAAAACTAAATTTTAAGACTATCCTTGTTGCCCATAGCAACCAGAGTTCAGCTTTCATTTCTCATCCTGCTCTGGAAAAATGAAAGCTGTGCTCTGATTGGTTGCTAGGAGCTGCAATTGTCTGTATTGCCCATAGCAACCAATCAGAGCAGTTTACATTTCTTATACCACTGTAGGAAAATGAAAGCTGAGCTCTGATTGGTTGCTATGGGCAATACAGACAATTGCAGCTCCTAGCAGCCAATCAGAGCACAGCTTTCATTTTTCCAGAGCAGTATGAGAAATGAAAGCTGGCTCTGATTGGTTGCTGTGGGCTTTGATTGGTTGCTATGGGCAACAAGGACAGTCTTAAAAATAGTTTTGATAAACAAGGCCCAAACACTAAAACTGTCCTTGTTGATCATGGCAACCAATCTGAGCAGTTTTCATTTCTTATACTGCTGTGTGAAAATGGTTGCTATGAGCAAGAAAGACAGTCTTGATAAATGAGGCCTTTGAGTTGTCCTCTTAGGCTATGTTCACACTACACTATTGTCTACGTTGCAGGTATCTGTCAGGGTACCTCGCCCCGATATCTCACCGTAGACGTGAATAGAGCACACGTGGTCTCATGTATAATAGGTTTGCTCCATTTGCTGGCAGCATACGCTTTCTATGCGGGACTTGGAGTCTACCATTCTTTTGAGTCCTGCAGAGAACAACTACAACTATAATTAAGACTACGTTTGCGCTAATCACCCCAATATGGCCGCCGGGGTGAATTCGGCTATTTTCCGGATACCTGCAACTTAGGCAATAATGTCTGAAGCTGATGTTAAGCTTATTTGTTTCTGGGAAAGCTGGGTGACTGACACAAAAGATTATTAACTAACTCTTTCAAAGTGATGCAGGGTATATCACATAAAAGTGCTGCTTGGGATATACTAGTTGTAACCCAGCTGTCCTAGAAACTGTGAAACAGAAGGACGACAAAGGGAGGGGGTTGTAGTCTAAAAATTTGGCACATAGGAAATAAAAAATTAAACTGCATCTAGAGAGCAGGAAGGTATAAGCTTATACAATTTCTATACGTCCCTCTCTCTTTATGGTGGAGTGTTTTTTTATTGCCCTCCAGCCGTGGTAGCACTACAAGTCCCAGCAACGCCATGCATCTGGCAGGTAGATGCTTGCTCTAACCCAAACAATGGAAGCCGTCATCAAGACTCTGGACCCTTAAAAACAGCACACCTCTGTCTCTGTATGTAGTAAGTGCATATTCTAGTTTACTGACTATGGAAAATCAGGAGTTCTACTCCAGTCACAGCCCAAGCTGCATTTAAAACAAAACTACTGGTTGTCTTTTAAGAGGGTGCATGTTAGCATAACAGCAGCTAAAATTTCATTCCAATCAGCCGTGAACACTACAACTCCTAGTCGGCACAGCAGGCAACAATCTGTGCAGATACTGAACCAGCTTTGAAATGAGAGGTGCTAAGCCTGAATGATAACCAGAAAGTCAGAGACTGCAGCTCCTGATGCGACTAGAGTATACAAAATATAAGGCCCTGCAGCCTGAGAGCTAACAGGAACGCCAGACATTGCAGCTCTAGATGGGATTAGAGTATACAAGATTCAAGCTCACTGAAAAACCAGAAACTGCAGCTCTGGATACAACTAGTGTATAAAGTCCTGCAATCTAAGAGCTAACAGGAAATCCAGAGATTGCAGCTTTGAATGGAACCAGAGTACACAAGATGTAAGGTTCTGCAGTCTGAGACCGAACAGGAAAACCACAGAATGTAGCTTTGGCTGTAACTAGAGTATACAACAGAAGTCCTGCAGCCTCAGTGCTAAAAAGACAACCAAAAAACAGCCACAGCTGTAAATAGCGTATACAAGATACGAAATCCTGCAGCCTGATGGTGAAAAGGAAAGCCACAGAATGCAGCTCTGGATGGGACTATAGAGGATACAAGATGTGAACAATCCTGCAGTCTGAGGGTAAACAGGAATCCACGGACTGCAGCTCTGGATGTGACTATAGAGTATACAAGATATGAAATCCTGCAGCCTGAGGATGAACAGGAAAGCCACAGAATGCAGCTCTGGATGTGACTATAGAGTATACAAGATATGAAATCCTAAAGCCTGAGGGTGAACAGGAAAGCCACAGAATGCAGCTCTAAAAGTGACTAGAGAGCCCTATAAGTAGTATATTAGCACAGTTACTCCTGCAGGTTTCCAAGCAATCATACAATACTCCTCACCTAGTGACGTAAATTGGCACCAAGAGGGTTCATCTAATGGAAGAAAAAGCTATAAACTTAGAACCATCTTCTGTGACATACATTGTGCATATTATACCCAAAGTAACTCCACATTTTGTGCATAATTATGTGCTTGGTATATTTAGACCAGGCATCCTCAAACTGCGGCCCTCCAGCTGTTGGGAAACTACAACTCCCATCATTCCCACTGTTACAGATTATATAAATGCATGATGGGAGTTGTAGTTTACCAACAGCTAGAGGGCCGCAGTTTGAGGATGCCCGATTTAGACTGTGTATAGTCCGTGCTTCCCATACAATCACCATCTTGCAGCAGTGGAGCTGCTGGGAGTGGTAGTGCGAGACAGCTGGAGGGACACTGGTTCAAAGAAGGTCTAACACTAACATTTTAGAAAAATCTGATTAATATCTCCACAAGGGACATAGAGTCCTGACTTGGGTCATGCCAGCCTCCTCCTCTGCCCTCAGACCTGAGGAACCTGGTTGCTAGAGAAGTGCGGCCTAACAACCCTGTCAGCATGCCCACAGCAACCATACTGCCAGCAGGGAAGGGGTAACTGCCCGTCAGCATGCCCACAGCAACCATACTGCCAGCAGGGAAGGGGTAACGCCCTCGCATGCCCACACAACCCTGCCGCATGAAGGAGTAACTGCCCGTCAGCAGTCTCCACCAGTCACCCCCATCTGGGGCGACTTCTGTAATCAGATTTTTCTAGCAATACTTTTACAATACGTAATAGTTAATAGTGCAGCAATGATGAGGAATAACAGCATAAAAATAGTTCTGTGAATCGCCCATTAACCCATCCGAGAGGGCAATACCAAGCCGCCAAGGTCGCTAGAATATATGGCTTATAACAACACTTAATAAATCAATAAGAAATGTCTGGAAACGTCTCACATGTGGTGGTCATGCCCTATCGCCAAACCCATTTGGCTCCAGGCCGAAAGACTTATCCAAGAGCTTTATCATGCCCGATTTGTGCTCTCCCAAGAACTAGCCCTGTTGGATTTCACAATTGACGACATTCCACCAACACATCAAACAGTGATACAGCACATACCGATTTCGACTCGCCTCACAATTGCTCGACATTGGAAATCCACTGCACCGCTGCACTTTAGTGAAGTCGTACACAGAGTCAATTCCCAATTTTACAGTGAAACATGCCTGATTGTCCCTCCCCATCTGATTGCTAAGAGGAGGACTAAATGGAGGGTTTGGCTAGATTCACCCTATTTCGTGTAGTTTGGGAGTTGGATGGCATAACCTCTGAACGTTCGTCAAGCCCTCCTCAGTGTAGACGTTCTTTATCCACCTTGCTTATCACAGTTTCTTGATGGCTTTTACTTCACCTTCACGCTAGCTGGTTTACCATGTTTATATGGTATAATCATCTCTAGTGAAAATGTACATGGCAAATTTGTTGTATCCTGTTATGTTCTACTGGTGTAACGCCGTTTGTTACCTGTTATCTTGTTGCTTTCTTATTACAAAATGTCAATAAAGATATGTTGATTTAAAAAAAATAAAAAAAATATCTGGAAACAAGGGACTCGCATATCCGAGCATCAGGAGAGTCCTGAAATTTGGACAGACTCCATAACCAGCGCTAACTTCATCCAGATATGGTGAGGGCAGCCATATTATCACTTATCCAGTCTAAAGTCAGCCTATATAATCAAGGCCCGGTATAGAGAGATGACCCCGTTTTCAAAAGCTTAGTCACCCATTTTCTAGTTATGTAGGTTTTCTGGCCAAGATGGCCGTCATTACTGCTCTCTCTCATATATATATATATATATATATATATATATATATATATATATGAAACACACATACATATGTATACACACATACACACGCAAATGTAATATGTTAATAGACACACATGTATTTACACATATCAGCACACATGAAAATGTATATCCACACACACATACGTATATATACACACGTACATATGTATACATACACATATATATATATACATATAAACACACGCGTACATATGTATATATACACTCACACATATCTATATTTATACACACACACACACACATATATACACATACACAAACGTACATATGTATATATACACACAGATATCTATATTTATATACACACACACACACGTGTGTGTGTGTGTATATAAATATATATATATATATATATATAAACACACACACACACACACACGCGTACATATGTATATATACACACATGTACGCGTGTGTCTGTGTGTGTATATACATATATATACACACAACGTACATATGTGTGTGGTGTTATATAATATATAATATATACAACACACACACACTACGTATATGTAGTACACACACACACACGTATGTACACACGTATTCAAACACACATACATATGTGTATATAATATATATATATATATATATATATAATATATATATATATATATATATATATATATATATTTAATGATTCTAGGAAAGCTGTGTAGCCGCCTGTTTGGAAGCTGTAGTGGCGGCCATATTGGTTATAATCCAGATTTCCCAAAAACAGATACTAACATCCTTTCTTTCAGATTATCAGAATCTCATAATGGCTGTGAGATATCTTTGCACACCCACTGCCGTTGTGAATTAATGAACCCAAAGAAAACCCCTCTACCCATGATTAGTGCAAAATTATGTCAAGGAAATAAGATTCAGCGCGTGGAACGTTAAAAACGTCAACGAAAAATCCATCAAAGAACAGCTGAGGGGCGCCCCCGCCGCTCGCCTTCACGCTTAGTAAAATACCGCAGTAGTAATCTCTGCAAACATCTCACTACAACATAGCAGCAATTATTTAGGTACAAAGATCGATTCTTAAGGAATTCCAGTTACTTTCTATTAAACTACAGTTCCCAGAAGGCATTGCCAGTCAGAAGAGTGTGACTAAATGGCACGGCGATCAGAAATGTGGAGGTACGGCGCCTCTTCCAGTCCAATATTCGAATGCATAATTCAACTATACAGGCAACAGAATGGCGCAGGACATCCGGATCAGTCTGAGCGCAGAGCCGCTCCATATCCGTACGCCGCTCCAGTTTTGCGCAGCACTGGCCAATTAGAGATGAATGGAAAGGCAGCGACTTAAGACGCGGGAATAAAAGGAATTAAGGATCTGCTCCGCACATTAAAGGGGCTCTCCAGGTCTGTGTGCATAAAGTCATATCTAAAATGGGATAAGCTCTCCCTCACAGCAGATCCCGTGGTCACTAGTTACCATGACAACAGTTTGGGACTCCAAGGACAAGGCCCGTCAACCAACTTTATCGACCAATTCTGGAGAGGCCCTGTGCAACTTAAGCTTAAATCCCACTTTAATGAAAAGCCCTACAACTATGTAATAGACTCTGTGGGCCACATGTATGAAAACTGTCTTAGTCTAAGTCTTTCTTTGTTGCCCATAGCAACCAGAGTTCTCCTTTCATTTCATATAGTGCTCTGAAAAAATGAAAGGGGAACTGACTGGTTGCTATGGGCAAACAAGGAAAATCTTAGACTAAGACAGTTTTCAAACATGTCCCCCTGTGTTTCTATTTCTAACCACTGTCAAAATCTCTGCTTGCTGTCACCAAATAGAAACACTATTGACATTCTGGGGCTAAAACTCTGCCCTGATCATTCAAGTAAAATGTTTTGTTAAGATATATTAAAGGGGTTTTTCAAGACTTTTAAAAACCTATCACCTCCCACTGTGCGTAAATAGAAAATTACCCCATCACCACTGCCCCCCATCCCTCACTGATGACATCACGTTCATGGATCACATGATGCGGCAGCCAATCACTGACCTCTGTGGTCACATGATGAAGCCAGAGATTGGTTGCTGTATCATGTGATCCATGAACGTGATGTCATCAGCGAGAGAGACCAGGGTAGAACACTGGAGCTCTGGCAGCGCTGGAGAGGACATTATGGGTTAATTTTCTACTTTAGTTCAGTGGGAGGTGGTAGGGAGGTTTTTTTTGGGAAACCCCTTTGAGGGTATGTTCATAAGGTGTTCTGGATACGATTTTAGATCCGAAAAATCGCATCCACAAGCTCTGTGTCAATCAGATCCAAAATGCGTTTTGGCTGCAGCAGGATCGCACCCTATAGCTTTAAATAGGTTTCTTGCTGCGTCTTTCGGATCAAGAATTGACATGTCAGTTCTTGGAACGGATCTGAAAGACGCATGTAAACACACATCGGCGATCACTTGTCTGAACGCCGATGCATGATTTACATTCAAAGCAATCACACTGCACATTGTTAGATGCGGGTTTGGGTCCATTTAAGGTCCGAAACACAGATCCAAACACACATCTAAAAACATATGTAAACCGGACTCAACACGCCGTGCGAACATACCCTATCTCTCTCTCTTTTTGGATGTTCCCATTTGCTGACAGCAAGCAGAGCTCTTGAAAATGGTGACAAACCGATGCAAAATTATATCGGAAACGACTCCCCGTTATAACATTTCTGTAGCACAGCCTGGCACAGCAGTCCGGTGCCCGTCAGTCTCTCGAGTAGTGATTTTTTTTGGGCCGCAAATCACAACGTGGTTATTTTGTCAGCGCCGCGTCGGGATCGGAAAAAATCTGATACAGTCCGTATCCGATCTCATCGATCTCGTCCTCCGTCAGGTGAGAGATCAGGTTGACGTCTTCATTAAAATAGCACGGGAGGGAGCCGCAGCCCAGATACCCAATGAGCGCCTCTAAGACCTGCAGGAAGCGGTCGGCCATACTAGACTCGGACCAATCACACGACTCGTTACTGACGTGGAGGAGGACGTGTCTTAAGTGGGTTGGGGATAGTCGGTCGAGTCCTGGGAACTGACGGCAAACACGGCTCAGTATGTGGAGACACTTCTGCCGGATGCCGGCATCGCCGCTGTCCAGCTCCTGGAGGCGGAGGATCTCCTCGCGGTAAAAGCTCCGTCGCCAGAGGTTTTCGGCCGGGGCTGTGGAGGGGGAGAACGCCTGCAAGACAACATCTTTGGTTTCGGCTGTTGGGAGGACGTTGATGGTCACTGTGAAGTCCTGGTGGACGACCTCCAGTCGAAGGTCATCGGGTGCAATCACCGGCCGTATGCTGCACTCCAGGAAGGTCCCGATGGCCGGCCAGTTGATGGACCCTATGATGGTCTTGTGTAAGGACTCTACGATCGTCTTGGTGGACAGGTAGCCGCCCAGCATGAACCGATCCCACGGACTGCTCCCTCGGGCCGTGAACTCCAGGTTGACCCTTTTAATCATCCAAAACTGCGGGTCACTGAGGATAGTGTCCTGTCCTGGTATGAAGGTCCATAGATCCGGTTCAAGAATCAGGGGCAGTAATACGGAAGCGTGGTCCAAACTGGCAATGGGGAGACCCATACCTAGAGCGCCCCCCAGCTGCATGGCGGAGAAGGGCATTTCAGGATGCTTAGCCTTCAGAAAGTACTGCAGTTCACTCGTGATTTCCAGCACCAGCCGCTTCACCGCTTGGGTCCTGTCCTCAGGCACCACGGCTTCATGGGTGTAGTAACGCAGGAGGGTCTCCTGTAAGGTAAAGCACATGGGGGTCTTCTCTGCCACAGGGGGCTGCTCATGATCACTGCTCGAAGCTGTGACATCTGTGATCAGGGAAATAAAAGAAGCAACCTGCTTAGCGTTCAGCCCAAATAGACCTCCCCTTGCTTTAAAAAGAAGTTGATGATCTTACTCTAGTCACATCTAAAGCTGCAAGAAAGACGGAGCTTGGCTGTATTGCATTCAGGAAGAAGGAGAGTTTAAAGGGGTTTTGCCACAAAGTAAAATTGCCGTGGGAAGCTTATAATAACTATTCATCATTATTATAAATTCTGCACCATTTTTGTTTTAGCTGCTCCCTTAGTGATCCATAGTGTACAGCTCGTCTCCAGGGGATACGACCAGTGATGAGAGCTCCTCAGTCCTGGTTGCTCATGCTCAGACATCACCTCTCCTCTCAGGCAGCTACTGTCAGACTCTTCCCTGCCTAGTAATCATACACACTCACTGCTTTCCAACCCAGTTGTCATTATGCCCACTAGTAGTATCCAATCACGCTGGCAAGTGTCACCAGGCTGTCATTCTACTCCTGTCATCTTTTCTCCTTAGTAATCACACTCACTCACTGCTGAGCGAGTGTTCAACCCCAGGTGCTGTCATTCTACTCCCGTCCTCTTTGCTACTTAGTAATCACACACTCCTCTGACGAGGTCCAACCCCAGGTGCTTCATTCTACAACCGCCTCTGCACTCAACTTATATCATCAACAGCAAATACATCAAGTGAAAAAAGAAACCTCAATCAGGTGTGTGCATTGAGAAAACAAAAAATCCATGTTTGGCTCCTACAGGGATCTGAACCTAGAGACCATATGCTGAACGGCAGACGTGCTAACCACTCAGCTACATTTTAGCTACTCACAGTGAGTACACTGTGGGGAAAGACATGGCGATGTCAAGCCTGCTGGGTCACATAATATGCAGTTCAAACAAATGATACACGCCTCCTTTTGAGCACAGCGAGAGCTGAAGCAGGACAAACCAGGCATGAAATGCCTTCTTGGCAAAAACCCCTTTAAAGGTGATTGGAGCTTTGGATGTGACTAGAGTCAAAGTCGCTCAACAATAATGTGTTTTTTTCTGACCTGTGACGGGCCCGCTGGGCTCGGGGGGCCGGTAACGCGGCGCTCAAGTCGGCACGGTTTGCTTTTCGTGCAAATTTCGGGGAAGCCCTCATCAGAACCGCTTCCTTCCAGGTTTCTTCGATGGATTTCTGCTCTACTTTCCCGTCTGCGTCTTTGTCGTCAGGAGGCGCCGCTGCTCGGTCGATCAACTGCAACGATACGAAGAGAATGAGCCTCAATCAGATGCTGTATCGGCTATTTTAAAAGGGTCCCCGGGTGATAGATCTGTAATTTCTAGGGAAAGGTTGGGCTCCCTTTAACAATCATTTTACATTAAGTTCCTGTACTGATAGTTGTATTATGTCTTATACTCTAGTCACACCTAAAGCTGCCGCTGGGAATACCATCACAATGCACTGGAACTATAGCAATGAATTTTGGGAGTATTTTTTCTACTCTTGCTACTACTGAGACCTACTAAACAGTAATGTGGGGGGGGGTTGGAGTTCCCATTTATGTCTGAACACTGGATACGCTACTTTGGAATCTAGACGGCCGAGGATTCTTACCCGTTTGACTGCCAATGTGGCGATGCCCAGCATGGCTGCTCCCCCGACACCGAGTACCAGCCTGGCGTTGGCCAGCAGGAAATCCAACACGCTGCCAATGCCATCGTCTGACTTCTTGCCCTTTTTCTGAAGCTGCATTTCAGCCATGATAGCCCTGCTGAGGAAGGAAGAGCAGATCCCCTGTCACAGCTAGATAGTGCCATATACTGGATGATGAGGTCATCACATTGCCCCCATAGTGGCTGGATGATGTCATGATATTGCCCATGTATGGCGGATGATGTCTCACATCCCCCCCCCCCCCCCCCGACCGGCGGATGTTCCCATGTGCATACACGGTGATGGCCATGATTTGCCCCTATAGTGGCTGGATAAATGTCATGATATTGCCCATTGTACTGGCTGGATGATGTCGTCACACTGTCCCCCCTCCCGACACGGGCCGGATATGTCTACACTGCCCCCCCTCCCGACTCGGGCCGGATGATGTCACACACTGTCCCCCACCCTCCCGACACGGGCCGGATGATGTCATCACACTGTCCCCCCCCCCGCCCGCCCCGGGCCGGATGATGTCATCACACTGTCCCCCCCCTCCCGACACGGGCCGGATGATGTCATCACACTGTCCCCCCCCCTCCCGACACGGGCCGGATGATGTCATCACATGTCCCCCCCTCCCGACACGGGCCGGATGTTGTCATCACTCTGTCCACCCTCCCGACACGGGCCGGATGATGTCATCACACTGTCCCCCTCCCGACACGGGCCGGATGATGTCATCACACTGTCCCCCCTCCCGACACGGGCCGGATGATGTCTTCACACTGTCCACCTCCCCCCTCCCGACACGGGCCGGATGATGTCATCACACAGTCCCCCCCCCGACACGGGCCGATGATGTCATCACACTGTCCTCCCCCCCTCCCGACACGGGCCGGATGATGTCATCACACTGTCCCCCCCCTCCCGACACGGGCCGGATGAGGTCATCACACTGCCCCCACCCCGACACGGGTTTTCCAGAACCCTGAATGGCAGATTTACCTAAAAACAGTCAGGTGAAGCTGGGTGACCGCCCCTGTAAGGACGGCCAAATTGGTGGGCACAAACTAAATACAAGAGTCTGTACACTACACATCAGCTGTTGTAAAACTACTACTCCCAGCATGCAACCTATGGGTCTTCAGCTGTTGTAAAACTACAAATAACAGCATGCCACCTGTGGGTCTTCAGCTTTTATAAAACTACAACTCCCAGCATGCAACCTGTGGCTTTTGAGCTTTGGTAAAACACCTGTGGTTGACAGGGAATACTGGAAGTTGTAGTTTTGTCACAGGTTGCCTGCTGGGCATTGTAGTTTTCCACAACTGGAGAGTCACAGGTTGCAGGCTGGGAATTGTAGTTTTCCCCAACTGGAGAGTCACAGGTTGCTGGCGGGGAATGGTAGGTTTTGCCACATTTTGCAGATCTCTGTTCTGTGTTGTTGTCGCAGAAGAAAAACAAGGCCATCTAGAAAATGACGCAATGATGTCTGTGACGGCGGAGGCCGTGTACCTGCCCGCAGCCATGTTTACACTAGAATAACATGATGAGGGCGGTGTGCAGCATTATACACATCACTCTGCTGAGCAGGGAGGCCGATGTAAGAAACCTTTGAGCCGCCTACACAGATCTATCCTCTATAAATAGTTACTGCACCCTCTGGCAACTTTGACTCATCCATCTATTTAAAGGGGGCGCTGCTCACTATATCGGGGTTTCTAGCTCATTACCTGTACAATGAAAAGTTCTGAACTTTCTATTATACTAATTCCTGACCATTTTCCACATCTCTGCTTGCTTTCCAGGGGCTAAAAAACCTGCCTGGATCTAATGCTTCCCACAGCTGAGGGTTTGGTATAGTTGTATCCAGTGTTAAGAGTCCTCAGGGCTAAACAGACAGATGCATTGTACCCAGTGTCAAACTGGGGTGCATGGGGCCCCGCAGCCGGAGGCCCTCGCCTGCGGGACCGCCCCCCCGCCGCCCGGGGGCCCTCGCCTGCGGACCACCCCCGCCGCCCGAGGCCCTCCCCTGCGGGACCGCCCCCCGCCGCCGGAGGCCCTCCCCTGCGGGACCACCCCCGCCACCCGAGGCCCTCCCCTGCGGGACCACCCCCGCCACCCGAGGCCCTCCCCTGCGGGACCACCCCCGCCACCCGAGGCCATCCCCTGCGGCGCCCCGCACCCCCAGCCATCCCCTGCGGCGCCCCCACAAACCCGAGGCCATCCCCTGCGGGCGCCCCCACAACCCGAGGCCATCCCCTGCGGGCGCCCCCGCAACCCGAGGCCATCCCCTGCGGACCACCCCCGCCGCCCGAGGCCATCCCCTGCGGACCACCCCCGCCGCCCGAGGCCATCCCCTGCGGCACCTCCGCAACCCGAGGCCCATCCCCTGCGGGCGCCCCCCCAACCCGAGGCCATCCCCTGCGGGCGCCCCCGCACCCCGAGGCCATCCCCTGCGGGCGCCCCCGCAACCCGAGGCCATCCCCTGCGGGCGCCTCCGCAACCCGAGGCCATCCCCTGCGGGCGCCTCCGCAACCCGAGGCCATCCCCTGCGGGCGCCTCCGCAACCCGAGGCCATCCCCTGCGGGCGCCTCCGCAACCCGAGGCCATCCCCTGCGGGCGCCCCCCGGCAACCCGCGGCCATCCCCTGCGGGCGCCCCCGCAACCCGCGGCCCTCCCCGGCGGGCGCCTCCGCAACCCGAGGCCCTCCCCTGCGGGCGCCTCCGCAACCCGAGGCCCTCCCCTGCGGGCGCCTCCGCAACCCGAGGCCAGCCCCTGCGGGCGCCTCCGCAACCCGAGGCCATCCCCTGCGGGCGCCTCCGCAACCCGAGGCCATCCCCTGCGGGCGCCTCCACAACCCGAGGCCATCCCCTGCGGGCGCCTCCACAACCCGAGGCCATCCCCCTTCCCTTCGAGCTAGTCCAAGCCTGACTCTTCCTCCTCTGATACATTGTAACAAACCATCAGAACCAGACTAGTGCTGTTGATGTGTGTCGCTCACTGTGGATCACCCTTGATGAGACTGTAACAAACCTGCAGCTTGGAGACGTTTTGGTATCAGACTTTTGAGGTAAACAAAAATACATTCACTGGAAGCAAGCGGAGATAGAATACTGGAAGATGTTCTAGATCAAGTGAATCACCTTTACCCTCCAATTTATTGTCGGGTATCAACATCTCCGCTAACTTTATCTGTAAGAGCCAAACACGACACATAACAAATAATATTTTTTAAGGGTCGATAAAGTGGTCAGCTTCACATGACTAAATATTTTTCCACGCCTGAGAAGCCTATAACAACACAACACAAGCTACAACATGTCCAAAAATCTGACATTTTTTTAAAAGGAACAAACAACCATAAAAGAACTACAAATCCCAGCATCCCCCTCTAACCAGAGTCTATAGTAAATACTGGCAAGGCATGCTGGGACTTGTAGTTCTATGGCTGACACCAGGTATTTGGTGGCGTTCCTTCATGGAGCACCCCCATGGAGCCCCCGCAGCACGACATTACCCCTCCTCCCGTCTACCCATCCCTAAATATTCCGCTGCCCCACGGTTCTCACCGGCCTTTCCCGCGGCCTTTGCAGCTGCTCCTACGAGCAACGTCCGGGTGTCCGCTCGCCGAGCGCTCTGACCAATCACACGCCTCCATTCCACCTGTCTGCCAATCACAAGTGTCACTGCAAAGCCCCGTTACCAATCACGGAAGAGGTGAAGACCATCAACCAATCGAAAGGGAGGTGAAAAATAATCAGCCAATGACTGAGAAGGTTGAGAGACTCAACCAATCATAACCGCAGTTATTAAAATATGATTTACATAAAAAAAGCCTTCATCCCAAAATAGAAGCTGTCGTATCCAATCAATGCGCTACATTCTCTTGACGTCATTAGTTGCCAGGTAAGTTGGAAGTTCTTAATTAACCCTTTGTTGACGGAGGGGATATGAAAACTAGGAAAGCGGGGCTCAAACACAGTGAAATAAGGGATATGTGGCTCTGCTTCTTATTGGTGCCTTCACCTGTCAGTCATTCGGCTGTGACAGTGATTGATAGCTGTGAAAGGGCGGGGCCAGAATGCGGCCGGGGTAGGGTGTGTGCCGCTGGTGACAGGACGTTGTGTAGGGTTGTGTGAGCGGAGGGGGCGGGGCTAAACCGCTTCCTGCTGTTCAGTCCAGACAGACCCTCCCTGGCACCGGGACATGGCGGCTACCGGGGTGCTGCCCTTCATCCGAGGGGTGGCCCTCAGCGGCAATGATTTTAAGGTGAGGGGGGGCATAGGGGGCCGGGAGACAGCCTTGGCTACACTGTGAGGCGGCCTAATAGGCAACTATGATCAATATACATGGCTGTGGGCAGGGTGTGTATGAGGCCGGTACATACAAATGTAGATATGATACATATTATATTGTATAAGGCCACAGAGACAATTTGTGCAAGTTAATCGGATGCCATGGGTGACCCCGGGGGGGCCCCTGACCGATCTCTGCTCCCGGGTGACCCCGGGGGGCCCCTGACCGATCTCTGCTCCCGGGGGGCCCCTGACCGATCTCTGCTCCCGGGGGGCCCCTGACCGATCTCTGCTCCCGGGGGGCCCCTGACCGATCTCTGCTCCCGGGGGGGCCCCTGACCGATCTCTGCTCCAGGGGGGTCCCTGACCGCTCTCTGCTCCCGGGTGAACCCTGACCGATCTCTGCTCCCGGGTGAACCCTGACCGATCTCTGCTCCCGGGTGAACCCTGACCGATCTCTGCTCCCGGGTGAACCCTGACCCGATCGTCTCTGCTCCCGGGTGGACCCTGACCGATCTCTGCTCCCGGGTGAACCCTGACCGATCTCTGCTCCCGGGTGAACCCTGACCGATCTCTGCTCCCGGGTGAACCCTGACCGATCTCTGCTCCCGGGTGAACCCTGACCGATCTCTGCTCCCGGGTGAACCCTGACCGATCTCTGCTCCCGGGTGAACCCGGGGGGCCCCTGACCGATCTCTGCTCCCGGGTACACATAGATGAGCTATATACATACTGCATACATACACTGTACACCTGTACACACACACACACGGATGAGCTCTATACATACACACTGTACACACACACATTGGATGAGCTCTATACATACACACTGTACACACACACATTGGATGAGCTCTATACATACACACTGTACACACACACACATTGGATGAGCTCTATACATACACACTGTACACACACACACATTGGATGAGCTCTATACATACACACTGTACACACACACACATTGGATGAGCTCTATACATTAAACCTGTAACACCACACGGATGAGCTCTTATACATAACCCCTGTACACACACACCATGGATGACTAATAATACAACTGTACACACCACGGTGAGCCTTATCATACCATTAGACCGTACCAACCACAGGATGAGCTTATAATACAATGTCCCAACACACACATGGAATGAGTTTATACATACACACTGAAACCACACACATGGATGAGCTTATACTACACACTGTACACATACACACACAGGATGTGCTTTACTACACACTGTACACCTACACACAGGATTGGCTTATACTACAAAACTGTAAACACCACATGGAGAGCTTATACATACAAAACTGTCCCACCACACTTTGGGATGAGCTGTATACGTACACACTGTACACCCACATAGATGAGCTGTATACATACACACTGTACACCCACATGGATGAGCTTTACTACACACTGTAAAACACCACTTTGGTGAGCTTAATCCCACACTGTACACCACACTTTGGATGAGCTGTATACTACACACTGAAACCCCACACACACTTGGATGAGTTTATCTTACTATACACATGTACCCCCTACACACAATGATGAGCTTTTACTACATACCTTTACACACACAAATTGATGGCTGTATACATACATCACTGTACACCAACACCAAAACTTTGGATGAGCTTATACATTACAACTGTAACCTTTAACACACATTGGAGAGCATTAATATGCATACATACTGTACACATATCCCAAAATTGGATGAGCTTATATTCATAATATGTCACTGTACACACACACAGATGAGCTATATACATACTACATACATTGTACACCTATACATACACACAAGCTGTATACATACTACATACACTGTACATCTATACACACACAGATGAGCTATATCCATACTGCATACAAACACTGTACACACCTAGATGAACTTTATACATACTACCTACACACTGTACACACACACACATGAGCTATATAAATACTACATACACTGTACACACACAGATGAGCATGTATATACACCTACTATTACATACATGAGCAGATAGACCTATAACAGATATAACATACATACACCTGAAAGCATTCATACACACATGTACATATACGTCCCATGACACAGATGAGTATACTCCTGTGCAGTGCACTCCGTTCTATAGTCCTGCACACACACATGCAGATATATTGCTTGTAGTTTCCCCGTCCCCCTCCTCCGCTGATGGGCTCATAGCTGTTAGTCGCTTCCTCCGCCCGTCAGTCCGTTATATTTAGCCCCTTGTCCATCCCGTGGAGACGGAGGGCGGCAGCTGCAGGGGGGGCAATGTTTCTGGACTCAGGAGGGGGGGCCGGGACATTGTCCTGGGGGGGGGCATATGGCCCCGCTCACGTTTCCTCCCACACTCTATGCACATACTTGAGATATTTTCCTCCTTTGAAATTTTCCTAAGTGTCTGTGATAAGGAGATTAGATTGTCAGCCCCTGGGACAAGGACCCGAGCTGCGCCATCTTCTGTATAGGAATAGGCAAGCTCTTTTGTAGCCGCAGTGATCGGACCGTGGTTGGGGGGGCGCTGCTGTCGGGCTGAGCTCCTCGTGAATGGTGCCCACCGCAGTGTCCTGGATTTTGGTAACAATTAGGCTATGTTCACACGGCTTATTTCGGGGCGTATTTACGTCCGCTAATACGTCCCGAAATACGTTTCAAATAATGAACAATTAGATTAGCACTGATTCCAATGTAAAATACGCCTCTATTCACACGAGGTGTTTTTTCGCGGTATTTGGGGCGTAAATACGTCCGTAAATTCGATCGTAAAAATTAGTCCCTGTCACTTATTGAGGCGTATTTCGCAAGTAAATCCCCATGTAAAAATGGGGAATGTATTTAACGAAAAATTCGGCCACACTTTGTGAAAAAACGTATTTCAGGAGTATTTGGGCGTAAATAGCCCTAAATACGCCCAAATAAGCAGTGTGAACATAGCCTTAGAACCTGCTCCCATCCAGCTCATTGTTTGGAGGGGGGGGGCTCTTTTAGTGCAAAGGTTTGTCAAACATGGGGAACCTCTTTACGGCTCAACAAGCAAATTGCAGTAGAATTACTGCCGGGACGTTGCTCCAGTTGTTTCCTATGGGGAAAAAAAGTCACAATCCAACAATCTGCAACTGTTGCAAAAAACTTCCAAAAACCCGAACGCAGGGGATCAAACAAAAAGACCCTAGGGCCCCATTTATGAAACTTAGAGGCTGAGGCCCTACACCACAGGTTTATGCGCCTCAGGCCTCGACCATAGATATAAGGCCAACGGTTTTTAAACCCTCGACTTTGAAAAAAAGTCGTTTCATTTCTTTTCTGCTTTTGGAAAAAAAAGCTGGGCCCGATTGGTTTTTCTTTCAACCGACAATCCCGTCCCAAACCTAGAGACAGTTTAATTTTTCCGGCGTTTAAGAAATGAAAGCTGAGCTTTAGGTTCATGGTTATTGGGGGTTTTATGGGTTTCAAAAAATTTTTCTGTTTTTGGGGAAAAATTTTTTAAAGAGTCCATGAATCTTTCCTCTTTCTAACTTGTTTTCCCCCGACAGTTCCTTTTTTTTACGGGCACACAGTCGTACCACCGGGGGAAAACGAAATTTGGGGGGCTATGATTTTTTACGTATTTTCGGGGTTTTTTCGGGGGCATTGCAGCGCAGTTTGGCAGGTTCACAGTTATCCCGGGTAATTCGGGGGGGGATTTTGTCGCAATTACGCTAGTGCGTGCAGCCGGGGGGGGGGGGGTCAGCGCCGGCCCCGGGATTCATTATCCATGGCGCTATCCCCGGGGTAATTGACGTCACCTTCTCCCCGCTCCCGGGGAATCCATATTCTCATGAAAATGGGATTACCATAATGACTGGGGCGGATTTAGCCCCCAGTAAGCGCGAATTTCGGGGGTGAAATCCATCCCAAAATAAGCCTTTGTGAACATACCCTTACATTGTGTGACCATACCCGGGGACTTTCTGGGGCTATTCATACACTTTTCCAATTTACCCAGCGGCACCCCTATCAACAAAAAAAACCCTAAAAAAGGCACTTAGGAATTTTGAAAAAGGGCTACTTAGGAACTGAAAATTTTTGGGGTTTTCCAAGTTCACATTTTTGATCAAAACTCCCTTAAAACCCCACCTTCCAATCAGAAAGGGGGGACCCCCAAGGCGGGGGGGAAAATTTACACTAATTTTTAACCCTCTTGGGGCCTTTTCGGGACCTCCATATTTTCGGGAGAAAAAATTTCCCAGCAAACAAGGGAAAAATGCATGGTTTTAAAAACCTGTAAAGGGGGGGTGGAGGCAAAAAAACCCAAAACCAGGGGGCCCGGGCCCTCCTCCAGACGGACAGTCTAGAAAACAATATTTGGCTTTGCACCCCAAAAAAATTTTTTTTAAAAAAAAATGAGCATAGGTGCGCCACTGGTTACCAAATTTTGCAGAAATGTTTTTTAAAAAAAATTTCCTATGTCCTTTTGATATTTTTTTTTTATTTTGATGGGTTGCTGCGTTTTTTTGGAAGGGTGAAAGCATTTGCTCCGCACCGTGCACCTTTCTCATTTTTTTTCCAAAAAAGGGTTTTTTGGGACGTGAAAAGGGCCAAATATTTTTTTCCCTTATCTTGGGTTTATTCATCGGGGAGTGAGAAGGCCCTGAAAACATTTAAGCTGCATTCCTGTGCCTTGTATGAAGCACCTGTCACGTGCACACAAGGGATGCAGCCATGCGTCCTCTGCAGGAGTCAGCGCTTCACTGAGGATAGTCTTCCTTCACCATGTGGGCGGGGCTTAAAGGTGCGCTCCATTTATGGACCCCGCACGCTTTGCTTCATGGAAAATTTATCTCTAAAGGGCTTTAAATAAAATTTAAGAAAAAATTTTAAACGGTGTACATACCTGGGGATTAAAATTCATTGCCCTTCCCCGTGTCCCCATATGGTCGGCATATGCTGGGGCAGTATGTAGTATTTGCTGTATGGAGTAACATAGCAGTCGACGCTGTGGCCCAAAGGGATCCAGTTTTATAGGGGCGGGATATCACAAAACCCCGTTCCCCCGGGGGGGTTCTGCACCTATCGCACTTTGATAGGATGTCTTAGCTATAGGCCATCAAAAAAACTACATTGGAAATTCCCCTTTGGGTTTTTAACAGCCCCCCGGGAAAAAACCCTGTTTGGGGGCCCCTGTATAAAAAAATTTTTTTTTTTTTTAACCCCCGGGTTTTTGGCGCCCTTTTCAAGAAGAAAAAGACCCCCTTCAGGAAAACGGGGGGTTTTTTTTTCCCTTTGGGAAAAATGGCTTCCTGAAATGATAAAGGGAGATCTATTGAAATTTTCTTATATACCAGGGTGTACAGGTGGCCCTGTGCACCCCCAAACCACAGCTTCACTTACACATCCCAAATGCAATGATCAGGTCCTGCCCCGCCCCTTTTAAACTCAAAATAAAAACCGCCCAGGCGCAGCGGCGGAGAAGCCCCGTAGGCCCCCCACTGCAGAAACTCCTCCGGGCCCTTTTTCCGGGGCTGCCCCTTATGCATCCTTTTTGGGCCCTTTTGAGGGAAGTTGTGCTCGCGGGGTCACCCGATAATCAGACGCCAGAGTGGAGTGTGTGTTGTACATGGGGGGCTGTGCAGTAAGGTTTTAAGGGGGGGTTTTTTTTGGCCCCTGTCCTTTGGGAGTGCCCCGGTCCAGCCCATGGGGACTCATGTAAATTATCTGTAGGCCTCTCTTTTCTATGGGTCAAATGGGATTAGCTGGCCGCGTGTGGCACAGTCTGCGGCCCCCCACGCCCCCGGGTGGCTCCCCCCGGTCTGGGGGCCCCTCCCGGGGGCCCCCCGGGTGGCGCGGCCCGGGCGGCCCCCCCCCCCCCGGGGGGCCCCGCGGCGGCCCCCCCCCCCGGGGCCCCCGGGGGTGGCGCGGTTGGGGCCCCCTCCACCCCGGCCCCCTTTTGGCGCGGTCTGGGGCCCCCCCCAGGGGCCCCCCGGGGGGGGGCCTGCGGCCCTCCAGACCCCTTTGGGAAATTTTAAACAAAACCCACGATCTTTTGGAGAAGTGGGGGCCCTCCTACATATAAGGGATTTTTTTCACAGGGGTTTCCCCATCGCATCCTGTGAGCCACGTGTAAACTTTTTTTCGGGCCACCCATTAAATTTGGTGGGGGGTTTGGGGAAAAAAATCTTCCTTTTGGGGGGACCCCTTAAAAAAATTTAAACCCGTAAATTTCCCCCAGGAGTTTTTTTTTTTTTCGGGGCCCGTGTTTGCAGTTTTTCCTTTTACACCCCGGAAAAATTTTGGGGTCCTAAATGGGGGGGCCCCCGGGCGGGAAAACCCCTTTCTTGGTTTTTTCCCATTCCTTGAAAATTGGGAGGGTTGGGGGGGAAAAAAGCTTCCTTTTAGGCTTCCCCCCCCTTTTAAGTGTTTGATGGGGCAGCCCCCCCCAGGTTTTTCCCCCCCCCCCCCTTTTGGGGCTTCCCCCATTTTCCCTTAAAACCCCTTTTGGATCTAAACCCCCCGCGCCCCCCTTTTCTGAAATTGTTTTTCCTGAGTTGCCCCCCGTGATTATTTCCTTTAAATAAAACCTCACACCCCACGAGGATAAAGCCATGGTAACCCTAAAATCGCATCTTTTTAAAAGGGGTTTTTTAAAAAGGGGCAGCTTAAAGGGGTATGCTTTTTTTTAGGTCAAAAAAGCTTTTTCTTTGTTTTTAAAAAAATCGTTCTGAAAATTTTTTCATAGATTTTTGTTTTTCAATTCCTCACCCTTTTTAAAAGACTCTGCTTGCTGCCCGGACTTATAAAAGCCTTTATTTTTAACAAAAGCTGAGGGTTTTTTACAGTTTTTGTAATATTTTAAAAATTGACTCCCCTGATTTTGTATTAAAAACGCCGGAAAAGGCCCAAAACCCATTTTTTTTACCACCTTTGTTCCCCCTTGTTTCTCCAGGGTTTGGATATTTTTCCCTTTTTTTGGGCCCCGCCTATGGTCCAGCCTGGGGGCTAAACTCAAACCGGACCCCCTTGTTGGTTTAACCGGGGCCAAGGGGAAGCCTTGGCTCCCTTGGCCCCCAAACGGTTTCAAGGAAATTGTCCAAAAGTCACCCCAAACCTTTAAAAATTTCTTTAGAAAAAAAACCCTGGTGAAAAATTTTATAACCCCCTTTTTAAACCTCAAAAAGGGTTCCCCTGATTTCCACGGCAGCATCCCCAGTTTTTGTTTCCCCGGTTTTTTTCCTTTCCCCTTTTTAACTTGCCCGGCAATTCCGTGGAGGGGCCCCTAAAGGGTGTTCCGGGATAAATGGGGAAAAGGTTTCAAGGGAATTGCCCCGGTTCCCAAAATTTTTGTTTTTTAATGGGGGTACACCGCGGAAAAAGCCCCTACCCTCTAGGGGGAATTTTCCAAGCAGAATAAGAACTAAAATTTCCCTCTAACCGGGGAATTTTAAAACCAATTAAAAAACCGAAATCCCCGGGTTTTGGGCCCCTGAACCAAGAATGGAGAGAATCTTCCCTTCGCCTGACTTAATTTTTCCTAGGGGAAATAAATGGGCCGAAAAAAAGCGCTCCCTTAAGGGGGAAATCCCATAAACGGGAATTTAAAAAGAAAAACAGCCTCCCATAAAAAAAAAGAATGGAGAAACAGGGGGTTCCCCCTGTACGGGGAACTCCCTAGAACAGAATGGAGAGAACAAGCACCCCCCTTGTACGGGGAATTCCCATAGAACAGAAGGGAAAGAAACTGCCCCTCCCCTGTACTGGGAACCCCAGAGAAAAGAATGGAAAACCCAGGCCCCCCTTTACGGGGGAAAATCCCATAGAACAGAATGGAAAAACACAGCGCTCCCCTGTACGGGAATTTCCCATAAAACAGAAGGGAAAAGAACAAGCGCCCCTCTTTACTGGGAACTCCCATAGAACAGAATGGAAAAACACAGCGTTTCCCCCCTGTACGGGGAAACCCCCCTTAGAACAAAAATGGAAAAAAAGGGGTTCCCTGTACGGGGAAAAACTCCCAATAGAACAAGCGTTTCCCTTGTACTGGGAACTCCATAGAACAGAAGGGAGCCCCAAAAGCCTCCCCTGTACGGGGAATTTCCCATTAAAACAGAATGGGGGAGAACACAGCCTCCCCTGTCGGGGAACTCCCTAAAAACAGAATGGAGGGGTTGGGGTGTAGGTGTCACCGGATCTCCATTCTGAGCAGACACTTTCTGGGGCCCAGGGATAGGACCCACAATTATCACACATTAGTAGCGTATCCTATTGATATGCCATCAGTGTGTGAGATAAAGGGGTTTTCCATGTCTAGCTTTCCCATCACCCCCTACCGCTCCCTCACTGATGATGTCACATTTGGGGGTCACATGACACTGCAGCCAATCACTGCCCTCGGTGGTCACATGTGACTGCCCAGGCCGAAGATAGGTTGAGTGTCATGTGATCCATGAACGTGAGGTCATCAGTAAAGGACCGTGGGGGGTGGAGCTCTGACAGCTCTCGATCAGTGGTAATGGGAGAAGTAACTATGGGTCAGATTTCTAGTTTAGCCCAGTGGGAGGGGTCGGTAGCTTTTTAGGAATCTTGCAGAACCCTTTATTCATTTTAGATTATAAGTGCATGGAAGCAATGGAATAGGCTGTAGAGATGGAGCTTGTTATATCCTTGTATTCATCTTGCACAGGAGCACCTGTCAGTGAGTCACAACAGCCTAACCACATTACACGGGGAGCTGTCCTCCCTGCCCTGCCTGCGGGTAAGTCGCCTTCTCCCTGCTCTGTCTACTCCTCCGCTCCTCACGTTCTGTCCATTCACAGCTCATTAGTTGCTTTACTCTTCCCTCCCAGGCGATTGTAGCTCGGGCCAACAGCCTGAAAAATTCTGGGATCCCGGATGACATCTTCCAGCTGGATGACCTGTCCGTCCTGGTGGGTATGAGCGAGGGATGTGCGCGGTGTGCATGGCTGCATAGGTGGCGGCTGCAGATCCTGCAGACTATGGGGTATAGACGTGTCCCTATCCTGAGCTGGAAAAGAGGGTTAAAGTAACTGAACTTCTACAGAACACTTGATGACCATGCTCATTATAAGCAATGGCGCTGATGCGTGAGACGCGGGCTGGTGCGTCAGCAGTGCTGAAACAAGTCATCTGTATGCCCTGCTGGGCTAGGGGGTTTCATTGCCAAGTCCGGGGCGCGGTCCGGAGCACGGGGCGCAGGCCAGTGTGTCGGCAGCGCTAAAAAAAAGTCATCTGTATTCCCTGCTGGGCTAGGGGGGTGTCAGTTGCATATCTCGTTAAGGGAAGGGCGGTGTGATAGGAAGTTGTAGATCCCCTTGATGACCCTCTGTAAGTGGGATCACATCTTCATCAATATAAGGAGGTGTAATATGTAATAAATGTAACGCAACCTCTGCTGCTGACCAATGTGTAACAGTAAGGCCATGTTCACACGGCATCTGCGGGCGTATTTCAGCCCGTAATTTACGCGCTAGAGTGGCCAATTACGGGCTGAATCGCCCCAGTAACTACGTAATCCACATTCTCATAGAAAAACTATGGATCACGGTCTCCCTCCCCCCCGGCGCAATACGCCGAAGGGGGGAGATAATTACATTGTCTTTCTAGCGGCGTATACGCGCCGCTAGCAGTGATGGTCTATGGGCCGGCGACGTGCTTGCCCCCCGCTCACTCCCCCGCTCCCGGCCACACGGCGTAACTGCGGGGCGTAATTACGCCCCGCAGTTTAGCCGTGTGAACATAGCCTAAGGGTGTGTTCACGCAGTGTACTGCGGCGCATATGGTATGCGCGCGCAGTACATCATGTGTTTCGGGAACTCGCGCTAACACGCGCAACCACCGGGTGGTGGGGGGGGGGGGGCAGCAGCCAGCAGGCCACATTGACATTCATTACTCGGGGCGCGTATTCGCCGCAAGTAATTGACATGTCGCTTATCTCCCCGCGCGTACAATATGATTGTATTGTCCGACGAGGAGAGGAGGCGTAATCCATAGTTCTCTATGAGAGCTATGGATTACCGTAATTATTGGGGTGCATTTCCCCGCATATTAAGAGCAGTACGGTGCAAAATACACTGCAAAATGTGACCCAAAATAAGCCGTGTGAACATAGCCTAACACAAAATACAGAGTAGTAATATTTGTCTGATTGGAAGTAATAAATCTTCAGAGGCTCCGGACCCTTCAGAAATAGAACTGAATTTCCTGTTGCTTTGCAGGACCTCAGTTATAACCAGCTGACGGAGTGCCCCCGAGAGCTGGAGAATGCCAAGAACATGCTGGTGCTCAACCTCAGTCATAACAGGTGAGATGTCTCCATTCAGAGTCCCTCAGGTGAGATGTCTCCATTCAGAGTCCCTCAGGTGAGGCCTGCACCCATCACACTCTGATGACCTATCATTATACCACAGAAGTACATGGAGGGAGCTCGCCTATACATTTATTTCTACAAAAAAATATCTGATCGGAAAAGATGGAGAAAAGCTTTATTGTGGGTTCATACAGGTCAGGTCCAATGCGGGTTCCCTGTATAAAATACTGACTGACCGGTGCAGATTTTATACTGCAGGGAAATCGCTGTGGTCCCGACCCATAGGAACCTAAATGCTCCTCCCTCAATTCAATGCAGTTAAAGGGAATCTATCACTATTTTTTATTTTATTTTTTTAACTTCTTAAAACCAGATACTGATACATATTCTTTTCTTAGCCTTTTCTATTTTATAGTTGTAGATTTTCTTTTAATTCTGTTGTCTGTATAGGATTATGGGGGCGGCCATCTTGCCTGAGCTGCGTTAAACAGCATTTAGAGAGATGCTTTACAGCAGGAACTGTGGACAGGAGCAGACCCACTGACTTCTATAGGAGAGTTTTCTGGGCATGCTCTGTGACCTGGGAAGAGGACCGTGTGCAGGGAGGGGGAGGTGTGACATCTCCTATTGTGAATGGACGATGCTGTGTTCTCTTTACAAAATTGGGATCACTTTTCAGTGAAATCCTGCCTGTGCTGATAATGAGGAGACTGCAGGAAGTGATCTCTCAGAACATGAGGGCATTAGTCTATTGTGTGGTGGAAACCTGTGTTATCTATACCCCCTTGGTGTACCTGGTCAGTGTAATCCTGCTTGTGCTGTTTAATGAGGAGGACTGCGGGGAAGTTTCTACAGAACATGAGCATTAGCTATGGACTGTGGTCCCGGTTATCTATACACATGGTGTCACCGTCATGAATCCTGTTGTGCTGATAATGAGGGGTAAGGACTGGGGAGGGATCTATACAAAAAGGGAAGTGAACCCTTTTTTAAATAAAAATTATTATTATTAGGCCTAGTGGCCAAAGTGAAAACTTTTTTTTTTACAGTAATGATAATAATATATCTCTTCATTCTCCCCCGCAGCATTGACAACATTCCCAATCAGCTGTTCATCAATCTGACTGATGTGCTGTATCTGGACCTCAGTGACAACAAGCTGGACAGTCTACCCCCACAGATGCGGAGACTGGTGCACCTGCAGACCCTCATCCTCAATAACAACCCCCTGATGCATGCCCAGCTCAGGTGAGCAGGGCCTGTCTGTGCTCATAACTCAGGCCATAGAGAGCTGGTGCATTTCATAACCGCTGCTTCTGTATTCTTTGAACAGGCAGCTTCCTGCAATGGTCGCCCTGCAGACGCTACATTTAAGGAACACGCAACGAACACAGAGCAATCTGCCTACATCCTTGGAAGGCCTTACTAATCTATCAGGTAAGCACTAATGTATCATGACCATACACCGCGAAGCATGGGGGGCAACTACTGACGATCTATGGTACCCAATCGGAAGCTGAGCTCTGTGATATATAGGGTTATATGATAGGGAAGGTGCTGAGCCGGGAAAATAGGTTTTTTATGTAAGGGAAGGACTGAGCTCTGATATATAGGGTTATATGATAGAGGGGAGAAGCTGAGCTCTGGATATATAGGGTTTTTTTTTATTTAAGGGGGGATAAACTAGTTGATAAAGGGTTATTGATAGGGGATAAACGGCTCTGCTATATGGGGTTTATGTAGAGGGGAAGAGTAGCTCTGTGATATATGGGTATATGATAGGGGAAGGGGCTGAGCTCTGTGAAAAATTTTATATTGAGGGAGGGTGCTGAGCTCCGTGATATATAGGGGTTTTATTTTGAGGGAGAGAGCGACTCTTTTATAAGGGTCATTGATATGGGAGAGAAGCTGAGCTCTGTATATAGGAGTATATGAAAGAGAGAAGGGCGAGCTCTGTGGATATATATATATAGTATCTATATATATTTTATATAGAGAATAGTATCTATATATATATATATAAGGATATATATTATATAAGTATTATAAAAATATATAATATATAAATATAATTTAATATAGTTTTTTATATTATAGAAAGGAGGGGGAAGCGAGCTCTGTGATATATAGGGTTATATGATAGAGGAGAGGAGCTAAGCTCTGTGATATATAGGGTTATATGATAGAGGAGAGGAGCTGAGCTCTGTGATATATAGGGTTATATGATAGAGGAGAGGAGCTAAGCTCTGTGATATATAGGGTTATATGATAGAGGAGAGGAGCTGAGCTCTGTGATATATAGGGTTATATTATATAGGAGAGGAGCTTCTCCCTCTGTCATACAACCATGTATTTTGCAGAGACAAGCATCTCCTCCTCTATCATATAGATATCATATGTATATCACAGAGCTCAGCTCCTCTTCCTCCTGAAGTCAATGGTTCTGCTCCTGTTCACAGGCTCCTGTGTCCATGAAACTCCAGTAAAGCATATATTTAAATCTAGCAAAAAGTAGCAAAGGCAAGATGGCCGCCCCCCAAAAACCTATACAGACAACAGAATTGAGAAATCTCCGAACAGAAAATAAAACCAGTTAAGAAGAAAAGAATATGGATCAGTGTCTGGTTTTAATTAGTACAAAAAAATATTGGTGACCAAGTCCCTTTAAGAACAGTTGTAATTCTTTACAGATGTCGACTTGTCCATGAATGACCTGTCCCGGGTCCCCGAGTGCCTGTACACACTTGCCAACCTGAAACGCCTGAACCTCAGCAACAACCAAATCTCCGAACTGTCACTGTGCATCGACCAGTGGACCCAGCTCGAGACCCTCAACCTCTCCCGCAACCAGCTGACCTCCCTTCCGGTATGTAGCCGGCCCCTCGGGCTTGCACTCAGTATTATCATGGTGTGTTCACGCTTTGCTTGTGCTTTGGTTCCAGTCCGCCATCTGCAAGTTGTCCAAGCTGAAGAAACTCTACCTGAACTCGAACAAGCTGGACTTCGATGGGATCCCATCCGGAATCGGCAAGCTCAGCAATCTGGAGGAATTCATGGCGTCTAACAACAACCTGGAGCTTATTCCTGAGAGTCTGTGCCGGTAACGCAGCTGCCTATAAGGGGAGTCGGGGCCTCTGGTTTGATGCTGAGGTTTAGGGGTTTATGGATCTTATCTGTTCTCTGTATATCAAACAAATTGCGGTAGCTGGCCCTGAATAAAAACCGTCTGGTCACGTTGCCGGAAGCCGTCCACTTCTTACCAGACTTAGAGGTAGGTGACGCTACCCACATGTTGCCGACACCTGCGGGCCCGAAGACTGTGTAGATCCTGCAGTGCAATATTGCTTGCTGAACCAGCAGCAAGATTAGAGTATTTGCTTCTATAGGCATGTACCAGGTGTCTCAAACACATGGGCCGCATACGGCCCGCAGGGCACCGAAGCTCCAGAAATAACTTTCGGACAGCAGAGAGCAGGCTGAAAGAGAAACGTGCCGGTCGTGGCTATTTAACCATATTGCCACGGTGATATAGAAGGGATCTGACACAAGGAGGGGGGTCCGTCTGTCCTCCATCAGCACCTACTATGTCATTGTAGGGTGTTGGTTTTTTGCCACGACAGCCCCTGGACTAACAATGGCCTCCGGCCTTTCA
The DNA here is from genome assembly GCA_025379985.1 of Phyllomedusa bahiana. Lineage (NCBI taxonomy): Eukaryota > Metazoa > Chordata > Amphibia > Anura > Hylidae > Phyllomedusa > Phyllomedusa bahiana. The sequence continues at coordinate 84,948 of JAODAL010006406.1, read as the reverse complement.
GTGACAGAGACTTGCCCAGACACAGGGCACAACAGATTGACTGACACTGGGCGTGTTACTGCCTATCATATAACCCTATATATCACAGAGCTCAGCTCCTCTCCTCTACCATATAACCCTATATATCCCAGAGCTCAGTTCCTCTCCTCTATCATATAACCCTATAAATCACAGAGCTCAGCTCCTCTCCTCTATCATATAATCCTATATATCACAGAGCTCAGCTCCTCTCCTCTACCATATAACCCTATATATCACAGAGCTCAGCTTCTCTATCATATAATCCTATATATCACAGAGCTCAGGTTCTCTCCTCGATCATATAACCCTATATATCACAGAGCTCAGCTCCTCTCCTCTATCATATAAGCCTATATATCACAGAGCCCAGCTCCTCTCCTCTATCATATAACCCTCTATATCACAGAGTAGTTTCTCCCTATCATATAACCTTATATCACAGAGCTCAGCTTGTCTCCTCTATCATATAACCCTGTATATCACATAGCTCAGCTCCTCTCCTCAATCATATAACCCTATATATCACAGAGCTCAGCTCCTCGGCTTGACTGGCAGTGGGAGTAATAAATTACATAGACATGTACTGCAATGTTTTAGAGAAGCCATCAAGCAATTTCAGTCCAGTTCCATTTTGGGACAAGTAAGGAAAGCGAAAATTATCTTTAAAAAAAGAAAAAAATTAAAATAAAGTAAAAAAACAAACAAACAACCACCACAATAAATAAACAAAAATCGTACACGTATTTGGCATCGCCACATGTGTAACGACCTGGGCAATCATTTTCTATTATATCCAATATGAAAGTCCTGTTCTTTTCTATGTGCCCCTGATTTAGCGGCCGAGTTTAAGACTCTCGGTATATACTGACTGTGATTAGACTCCGAACTCGAAAGCAAATGATGTGTATTCTGTATTTTTTGTATGTTTTATCCATCATCTCTGGAGTCTTCTGGTGTTTCCAGTATTAATATATTCATTTCATGCTTTATTCAATGCTCTCATTCTAGGTCTTGGATGTTAGGGAGAACCCCAGCCTTGTGATGCCCCCTAAACCAGCCGATCGGACCTCCGAGTTCTACAACATTGATTTCTCCCTACAGAACCAACTACGTCTGGCTGGGGCATCCCCGGCGACTGCTGCTGCTGCCGCCGCTGCTGCGGGTGGTAGGTGGACCTCTTTATTTTCCTAAGTACAGAGGATGGAAGTAGAATGAGAGCACCTGGGTTTGAACACTTGCTCAGCAGTGAGTGTGTGTGATTACTAAGGAGTACAGAGGACTGGAGTAGAATCACAGCACTTGGGGTTGGACACGCTCAGCAGTGAATGTGTATGATTACTAAGGAGTAAAGAGGACGGGAGTAGAATCATAGCACTTGGGGTTGGACATTCGCTCAGCAGTGAGTGTGTGTGATTACTAAGGTGTACAGAGGACAGGAGTAGAATGACAGCACCTGGGGTTGAACACTCGCCCAGCAGTGAGTGTGTGTGATTACTAAGGAGTACAGTGGACAGGAGTAGAATGACAGCAGCTGTTTGAACACTCGCTCAGCAGTGAGTGTATATGATTACTGAGGAGTACAGAGGACAGGAGTAGAATGACAGCAGCTGGTTGAACACTCGTTCAGCATTGAGTGTGTTTGATTACTGAGGAGTACAGAGGACAGGAGTAGAATGACAGCACCTGGGGTTGAACACTCGCCCAGCAGTGAGTGTGTGTGATTACTAAGCAGGGAAGAGATTGACAGTAGATAAGCTGTACACTATGGATCACTAAGGGAACAGCTAAAGCAAAAATGGGGCAGAGTTTTTAATAATGATGAATGGTGAAAATGTTATATTTATTTGAATTTCATAGATTTTGACATCGTTCTACTTGGTGGGAAAACCCCTTTAACGTGAACACGGGTTAGGTAATAATAAGTGTCTATACCGTCAGCTGGAAGTGCAACAAAGGACTCGTCAGCAAGGAAGATGCGTCTGAGGCGACGCAAGGACTCCACCAAGGATGACCAGGCCAAGCAGGTGCTAAAGGGAATGTCGGACGTGGCTGAAGAGAAGAACAAGAAGATACAGGTGAGCTGGAGGGTTACAGACTAGCGACCTGCATGCACATTAAAGCTACACCCAACCTCAGAGACTGGTAACACTGCAGCCATGGTGGTCTGTGGGTCCATGGCGCGCTGCAAAGTGCCAGGACACGGGGTGCTGCCATACTGGCGTCCTGTACACAACCTAACACTCCTGTGTACAGGGCGGGTTTTCCGATTTTTGGATTTGCTTCTGCCGATTCATTGTCATGCTCCCCTCTTACCTACAGGAGAATGGTGACGTGCGCTATACTGACCTGAAGACCCGCAAGTGGGACCAGGGCCTGGAGAAACCACCTCTGGATTATTCCGAGTTTTTCACGGAAGACGTAGGACAGATTCCGGGCGTCACCATCTGGCAGATTGAAAACTTCATCCCTATCATGGTGGACGAGGCTTTCCATGGGAAGTTCTATGAAGCGGACTGCTACATCGTGCTAAAGGTGGTAATATATTGTATATATGTGAGAGCAGGATGTGATAGAGGAGAGGAGCTGAGCTCTGTGATATATAGGGTTATATGATAGAGGAGAGGAGCTGAGCTCTGTGATATATAGGGTTATATGATAGAGGAGAGGAGCTGAGCTCTGTGATTTATAGGGTTATATGATAGAGAAGAGGAGAGGAGCTCTGTGATATATAGGGTTATATGATAGAGAAGAGGAGAGGAGCTCTGTGATATATAGGGTTATATGATAGAGAAGAGGAGAGGAGCTCTGTGATATATAGGGTTATATGATAGAGGAGAGAAGAGGAGCTCTGTGATATATAGGGTTATATGATAGAGGAGAGAAGCTGAGCTCTGTGATACATAGGGGTATATGATAGATGAAGCTGAGCTCTGTGATATATAGGGTTATATGATAGAGGGAGAGAAGCTGAGCTCTGTGATATATAGGGTTATATGATGTTATATAGGAGTAACGAGGCCTGTGATATAGTTCATTAAATTACTGTCAATAGATTTCCTAGATACAGAATGCAACGCGAAGCTTAGTGGGCACCTTCTATACTTTTCTGTATGCTGGTTAGAAGGGGCCCATCTCATAGACCCCCTTTGATGGTGTTCATACCATAAACGTCATCCACCCACGATGACCTGCATTGAGCTGATTCTCCTCCCGTAGTCTTTCCTGGATGACAATGGCAGTCTGCACTGGGAGATTTATTACTGGATCGGTCAGGAGGCCTCGCTGGATAAGAAGGCCTGCTCCGCCATCCACGCTGTCAATCTGCGAAATTTCCTGGGGGCCGAGGGCCGCACCATCCGGGAAGAGATGGGCGATGAGAGCGAGGAGTTCAGTCAGGTGAGCATCCATTCTAGACGGTACATGTCTTCCTGAGGAACCTCGTCCTTCACCGCCGCTTCTTTCCTCTGCTCTTCTTTCAGGTCTTTGACAATGAGATTTCGTACATAGAAGGCGGTTCAGCCAGTGGCTTCTATACCGTGGAGGACTCGCAGTACATCACCAGGTGGGGGCAGCAGAGGCTCTGCCTGCAGGGTGCGCTGGGAGTCAGTTTAAGGGCTTGTTCACACGTGCACATGAAAATGCAGACGTGCAGGATATGTGTAGAATTTAAAGGGGTTGTGTCATTTCATTAAATGGTCTTCAGAATAAGGGGACCGTGAAAACAAGCAACTTTGCAATTGGATGTCATTAGCAAAGCTGTCTTGTTTTCACTGTGTCCCTTATCTTCTGTTTCTGTAAACATTGTTCCCCAGTGCCGGTCGGATCCCACCTCCTTTCATTTCATTGGCTGCCAACTCTACTAATTTACATTCTGTCTGTCCCCCGGTCATATTCACGGGAGTGCGCATTCCTGCCTCTGTCACTCAAAGTAAGGTACCGGCACAATTTCACTCTGCACAGCCAGCAGAAACAGAGGCACTGCACCTGCTTCTACAATCAGAAAACAGCAGAATTGTGCTTCGGTGCCTAATGCAAACATAGATGGAGCATCAGGCTGCCTCTCTCACTCAAAGTAAGGGACCGACAGCAATTTCACTCTGCACAGCCAGAAGAAACACAATAATACTGCAGGGCTTCTACAATCAGAAAACAGCATAATTGTGCCCCGATGCCTAAATCCTCCTTCGTGTAAACATAGAAGGGCGACAGATCTGTGCTGCTCTGGATGAGTTCATAGAAGACTGGATTCAATTGTAACAAACCTCCAGCTGTGAGAGGAGAAGAGATCAGTGCTCTGAGTTCATAGAAGATTGTCTAGACTGAATGTAGTGCTGTGGTATGTAAACAGCTCTTACAAAATAAGACTGCATTGAGAGAAGGGCAATACACTACGTGGAAATCCTTAAAAAAGCATTTATGCTATCTATCATACATGAAAAAACTTTGAGACTCTCGGTTCACATATTTTGAACAAAAGATGTTTAATCTGCCCACGACTTTCAACGTGATCTCAAAATCGGGCAGTCCTATGCTATCTTTACCTCTCAATCGAGCCAATCAGGCCTCTCACTGGGTCACCGACCTCCTTATTAAAAAAAAATAAAAACACCCAACCTGCAAAGCTGCCCTTCTTATGACAGCCTGTAAGAGTGGGCGGGGACAGAAACCCAAAATGGAAGCACCCCTTCCTTCCCATATAGGTTAAAATCAATGTACACCAAGTATAACGTATGTTTCTGAACACCGCTGGCGGCGGTCTGTGTGTGTAAATGTATAATAACATGTGTGCCGCAGCCCTGCCAGTGGCTCCCAGGTTGCATAACGTTTTTCAGAAATGTTTTTGTGTGCAGAAACATACGTTATACTTGGTGTACATTGATTTTAACCTATATGGGAGGAAGGGGTGCTTCCATTTTGGGTTTCTGTCCCCGCCCACTCTTACAGGCTGTCATAAGAAGGGCAGCTTTGCAGGTTGGGTGTTTTTTATTTTTTCTCTCTGAATAATGGAGGTCGGTTGACCCAGCGGGAGGCCTGATTGGCTCGATTGAGAGGTAAAAGATAGCATAGGACTGCCCGATTTTGAGATCACGTTGAAAGTCGTGGGCAGCTTAAACATCTTTTGATCAAAATATGTGAACCGAGAGTCTCAAAGTTTTTTCATGCATTGAGAGAAGGACACAGTGACATGTGGACTCAGTGGGGGGACGGGGACTCGGGGGTGAGCATGAACAGTGAAGGGGGGGATGATATCATCCCCCTTCAGTTAAGAAACACCCAGCTGGGAGGGGAAGAAACGCCCCTGGATTTGTACAGCTGAGAAGCTGAGAGTACAATGAAACAGACGAACTGAAGAAGTGATACATCCCCTTTAAGAGTTTGTATTGGGCACAAATTCAGTATATAAGTTATATGACGTGCGTTAAAGCTGGAACCGTGGTTCTAGGACTTCATATACCCCTTGGGCAGGTGGGGGCGCTCTTCTCCTGATGTGTTTTTATTTATTCCCAGACTCTACAGAATTTACGGCAAGAAAAATATCCGCCTGGAGCCCGTACCATTAAAAGGCTCGTCTCTGGATCCCAGGTTGGTGCCTTCACCTCAGTGAGAAGATCAATGACTTGCTAGAGGGCCCGGCTCCTCATCAAATTTGTGTGTTTCAGGTAGTGTTCCCCTGGACCATGGGGGGAAATTTTTACATCGGGAAAAGGAAATACAAGCCACGCTCATAAAAACCACCAAAGCCGGGTTTGAGTACCCCCCCCTCTATGTGGGGAAAGGTAATAGGCTTTCCAAAATGTTCAAGGGGGGTTGGTCGCTCCCAAAGTTTCCCAAATCCAACATGTGGGAAGGGTAAATTTAAGATTTTTTTCAAATAAAATTGCTTTGTTTTTTTGCTTTTTTTAGGAATGGGGAAGTTTGTTTCTGTTTGAGTGCACACATTTTTTCTTTGGTTTCCCCCGACCTGCTCTTTTCTCCTCCCGGGGGGCAGTGGGTGACGTAAACCACAATGTTGGCAAATGGATCCCGGGCCCGGGCTTTTAAAGAGTTGTGTTATCTCTAAAAAAAAGGAAAGACTAGTTATTTAAAGTTTTTTTTAAGCAAAGAGCATCAAGCTCTTTAAAAAATTTTATACCCTGCTCTCTGCTGTAAATATGGGGGCTAATATCTAATCACTCCCTAAAAATTCCCCCCACAGCCCCCGGGGCAGGGGACAGGAAGCTAAACCCAAAAGCTCTGTGTGCCCCTGTGAAACGCGTGGTGAGAAAACCCCTTTTAAGACGGGATGATTCCCAATCTGTTTATATATATATATTTTTTTTTTTCCCTTAGGTGCCCTGTTTTGGTTTTTTAACCCAAAAGGTTACTGGGGTTTTTTTAAAGGGGAAAATTTATTTATTTTGGGCCAACAGAGGGGGCCCCTTAAATCCAAAGGGTTTTTAAAATGTGGGAGGACATTTTGGTGCCCCCCCTTCAACAGGGGAAGTGGGTGACAATGTTTTCCACGGATGCACCCCTGGACATTTGGCGGTGATGTGGGCAGTAGTAAATAGGAAGAGAAAAGGGAAGCAATCTACCCCAAATTTCACCCAATGTGATTTTGACTCCTTGAAATTGAAAAAATTTCCGAGATTTCCCAGTCTTTTGTTCGGGGCAAAAACTCTGTTTAAAAAGGGGGTTTTTCACTACAGAGTTTAGCTTTCAAAAAGGTGGGAACAGGAAATTTGAAGACTTTTTTTTAAGTAATTGCTTTATGCTTTTTACTGAAAATTGGGGGGGTTAAAGATGTTTTATCTGCTCTGGGTGCACACGGCTTTCTACGGTTAACTGACCATAGCTCTAACTGATTAGAGCAGGGAGTGATGTCACCATGGTGGGGGACCAAATACAGCAGATAATTATCTCAAACCAAATTAGGTTTTTTTTTAAAAAGATAAAAATTTTGTTTTCACTACTCGCACCCCAAATGAAACTTTGTGTTTTCCTGAAGGTTTTTAAAATTCCTGAAATGCTTTTTTGAAAGGGTTTATAAGCAGTTACAGCGGAAGTAAAAATAAATATAAAAACCCCCCACAGCCTGAAGAGCAGAGTAAAGGGGAAAAATTGGCTGTGATGAAACTGTTTGAAAAAAACCAATTTAACCTTTTAAGACCAAATAAAATTAAAAGCATTTAAATTGAGCAGCTTTTTTTGTAGTTTTTTGCCCCCGGGGGTTTTTCAAGGGAAATTTTAAATTTTTTTTTTTTTTTTTTAATTTTTTAAAAGTGACGAAATTGTAGGGGGGCTTGTTGAAAGTTGTTTTTTGGAGGACATAGTTTATTTTTTACAAAAAAATTTTACCGCAAAATTTTTTTTTTTTTGGGGGGGGGGGGGGGGGTTTAAAATTAATTTTTAAAAACCTTTATATTTACTCAAAAACCTTTAAAGTTAACAGGTTCTTACGGTTTTGTAGAGACCGAATATGTGTAGTTGGTTTTTTTTTGTTTTTTTTTTGTGTAATATAGGCATAATAACTTTTTATCAGATATTTTTATTTTATTTTTGTCTTCAGTTTTTTTTCTACTTTTTTATGCTTAGTAAAGAAATATTTCATTTTTTGCAAAGTCTGACAAAAGTGGGCGTTAGGGCAGCACCCCGTTGTCCCTGATTGTGGGTGTTAAACAGACACCCTTTTTGGGCACTCTGGGGTCCCCAGGGCTGACTGTGCAGCTGTTCCCCGGACTCTGTCAGGTCACAGAGATCCTGACAGAGCAGGGGAAAGCCATTTGATACTGCGGTCACTGACTGTGGCAATCAAAGGGTTAAGCACCGGGGAGCGGAGGTTTCCCCCAAAATTACCATGCTTAAAAAAGACTGCGCTAGAAAAGCCAGGGAAAGGCTGTGAATTTACAGCTGCGGGGGTGGGGACCCAAATCCCTTTTTCCTGCAAAAGACGCCCGCTCGGGTTTTTGAAAAACCCCTGAATTCCCCCTTGGGGCGGGTCGTTTAAGCTTTTTAAAGGGGGTTTTGGCCTGGGGGTTTTGTTTTTTTTGATTTTTAGTTTTCTCATTTGGGTTTCAAACGCTCACTTGCCCTCAAAAGGGATAGCGGAGAAAATTTTAATTTTGAGGGCTGCGGCAGCTAAAGTGAAATAGCCCCTGCCCGGGCCCGGGCCCGGTGACTATGTGCTTTGGGCCCCAGAAAGTTTAATTCGATCAGAAGGGCGGGGGTTGGTTTTAACAAATAGAAGCAAGGGCCTTCTGGGGTAGCGCGCATGCGCCGGCTTTTTTTTGGTAAGCGAGGCAGTGAAAGGGGGGGGACATTCTGAACAGAAAGTCATCACTTCTGTCTATACGCCTAATAATCAAAATAGATCTAAAAATCACACAAACAAGCACATCCGTAAAAGCTTTAAATACAATGTAGACCATAGTGAGCATATTTCATAAAAATAAGGGACAATCCCTTTAATGGTCTGCCCTTCTGTTTACACTATTTTTACTATTTTGCCAAAAGGAAAACCCTTAAATTTCTTTCATTCCCTTTATCTTTTAAAAACACTAAAACGTAACTTTTTTTTTTTCCTAACCTTAACCTCTATAAAACCCCAATTTTTAAAAAACCCTGATCTCTATCCCCCATTTTTAAACCCTTTTTGTTTCTAAAGGGGGAAAATAACCCCCTTTCTTTTCACAAGCCCTGGGGGAACCCCACCTTTTTTAACAGGAGACCCTTAATCAAAGAAAGTCAGTTTAAATAAGGGATCCCAACCCAACATTTGGGCGGGTGGGTCCCCAAATCCTTTAAGACACGAAAAAATAAGGCCCCTGTGCCCAACCGTCTGCAGCAGGTTGAACGGGGGCCTTTAAAACCAGGTGGGGGAATTTGATTCACAATTTAACGGGGCCGATATTTTTTTGGGAAAACCCCTTGCCCAAAAACCAATGTTTCCCCGCCAGCAACCTTGGGTTTTTAAAATCAAGCTTAGGGGCCAAAAACATTGGGAAAATTGACTAAAACCTTTGGGCCCCCTTTTATACCCCCTGAAAGGTAAAAAACCCCATTCAGGTTGCCCCACCCCAATTACCCAATCGGGAAGAATCAACAAAAGTTAAAACCCCACTCCCCCCTTCCCAAACCCCCTTCCTTCAAAAACTTTTTTCCCTTAAAGCTCCACAAAATGCCTTTTCTATTTACCCAAAACCAAATTTTCCAGGAAAACCAAATTTTCTTCCAAAGGGTTTGCGGCCCCATTTCCCATTTACTCCCCGTTTTTTGCCAACCCTTTTTCAAAACCACCTCAAACAATTTTTCTTCCTTTCATTTTTAATATTTTTGGCCTGGGTCCCCCTTCCCTAAATTAAACCTAAAGCCCAGGTTTCCTTTACCCCACATTACCAAAACCCCCTTTCCCACTTTGGTTAAAAAGGCCCCAAAAAACCCCTTCCCAAATATTTTAAATGCCAGGTTTTCCATTGGGAAATTGAACCCCAGAAAAAGGGGAACCTCTTCAAAATTTAATACCCCAAAAATTAAATGCCCCCTTTTTTAAAAAAAAAGGGGCCTAATATAAATTTTTCTTCCCATATTCCAAAAGGCCCCCAAAATTAAAAATAAAAAAAAATTTAACGCAGGGTAATGGGGGGAGGGAAAAAACAAAAAACAAATAAAACTCTTGCTTTAAATTTAATTTTAAATTGATTACAAATACTAATTTTTTTAAAAAATTAAAAAGGGGTAGGTCAAAAAAGGGCCAAAAAAAGCCCCCCCTTTAACCCCAAGTTGTCCAAGTTTAATTGGGGAACCCTTTTTCCTTTCCCTCAAAAAAAATAAACCCCCTTTTCCCAATTTTAAAACCCCAAAAAGGGGCCGCCGCCCAATGGGAATTTTGTGTTTTGGGGGGCCCCCAATTTTTTAAATTTCTAATTTTTTGGGGTCCGGGAGGAAAATTGAAGGTTTTTCCCCCAAAATTTTGGGGAAAAAATTTTCCCCAAAATTTTCATTTTTTTTCGTTATAAATTGGTTTTCTAATTTTTTTAAGGGGATTAAAAAATTTTATTTCCATTTTTTGGAACAAAAACTTCCAGGAAAATTGAAAGGGGATAAAAATTTTTTTCCCTTCAAATTCAGGGGAAAAAATTAATTTTTTTCTTAAAAATTCAGGGGTTTTGGGAAATAAAATAACCCCCAAAATTCCAGACAAAATATTTCAAAAGTATACCAAATCCCTATACCCAAAAATTTTTTTTTTTTTACATTTTTCCTTTTATTTGGAAAACCCAAAACCCTTCCCCAAAAATTTTTAAAAGGGGCTTTCCATACCCAAATTTTCTAAGGGTTTCTGGTAAAAATTGGTTCCCCCCATTAAGGGGAACCAATAAGAATTTTAAAAATTTTTAAATGTTGGTTTTTTCCGGAAAAAGGGGTTTTTCACCCCTTTTTAAGAAAAATTTTTTTGAGGACTTGTTTTTAATTTTTAAGGGCTTGTAACAAAACCCGGGGGAAAAAATTTATTAAAAATCAGAAAAAGAAAAAGGGAAAAAAAACCGATTTAAAATTTTTAAATTTTAAAAAAATGGGTTCCCCCCCCTTTAAAAATGATAAAAGGGTTTTTAATGGGAAAAAGGGCCCAACCCCCCAAAAAATTTGCAAAAAAAATTGCTGAAAAAAACCCAAGTATTTTTAAAAAGGTGATTTTTTAAAAAAAACTTTTTGTTTCCCCCGGTTTTTTAGAAAGGAAGAAATTTAAGAATGACTTTCCCCAAAAGTCAATTTTAAAGTGGCCAAGAATAAAACCAGGGCCCGGGGCCCGGTTAGGTCCATATTCCCCTTGTGAAACTTTTTTCATTTTTCCCTTTTTTGGGTATTGGAAAAATTTAATGATTTTGGGTTAAAAAAAATTAAAATTGGTTTAAAGAAAATTTTTTTAAATTAATTTTTTAAAATTTAAAATAAAAATTTTAAAAACCCAAAGGGGTTGGTTTTTGGGGGGCCCTTATTTTTTCTGCCCAAAAAATCTTTGGGGGGAAAAACCCAAAAACAATTTCCCCTTGTAGGGTTTGGAAACATCCCCCGAGATTATTAAAATAGATTCACCCCCTTTTAAATTTAAAAAGGGAAATGTTTTTTAAAGAAATTTTTTTAAGGGCGAAAAAAATCCTAAAATTTTGGGGGTATAGGTGAATTTCCTAGGGGAAAGAAAGGGGCATTTAAAATTTAGGTTTTTTCAAAGGGAAAAGGGGTTCAAGACCCCAAAAAATTTGCCCTTTTTCCTAAAAAGGTTTGTTCATTTGGGCATTTTTTGTTTTTGCGAACCCCCCTAAAAAAAAAATTTTTAAAACAAATTAAAAAATTTTTGGGGGTTTAAGTAAGTAAAGGGGTATGCACAGTTTTTTTTTTGAATTAGGGAAAAGGGATAATTTTAATTTTTATGTTTTTTTTTTTGGTTTTTGTTTTTCCCCCCCCCCCTTTTCCAATCCCCCTCGCGCCCCCCCCCCCCCCCCTCCCCTCCCCCCCTTTTTTTGGCCTCTACGTTTTTCCTCTTTGTCCCGGGGTTTCCTGAAAGGGTTACGATATTTCAGGGGAGGCCAGGGTTTCTTTTTTAACCCAAATTAGGAATGCAGGGTTTTGCTTTTGAAAGGGGACTATTCATGTATGTAGAGATTTTTTTTCCCTGCTTGGGCGGGGTTGGGCCGGGGGGGGGCCGGCCTGGGGGGGTGGGTTGGGTGTTTTTAAAAGATCTTTTTTTTTGAAACCTCCCATTGTGCCCATGGTGGTTTAAAATGGCTAGTTTGAAGCCAGAGAGAATCTTCAAGGGGGAACTTGTGAGGTCGACTTGGGGGAGGGGGGTAGCCTTTGGGGCCAAACAGTATTATTAAAAGGAGTATGAATTTTAACAGTGAAAGGAAGTAGTTTAAAATATCCCCTTGGGGACAATACTATACAATGCAGTGGAACTTGTTTTAATGGGGCCTGCAGCCCCTATTATAAAAATTGAATAGGGCATATTACATAAAAAGGGAAAAAGGGGTTTTAGGGGAAGATAAAAATGAATTGGTCTATTGTCCCAGTGGAGTTTTTTTTGTCCCAATAAATTCCCATTTTAAAATTTTTGGAAGAGAAGGGGTTTTAGGGGAAATTGAAAAAAGATGGCAGTGTCCCGTGTAATTGATCCCTAGCCCTGTTTTGTTCTTTCTAGGTGGGGCCCACGCAGTTAAATAATATAAAAAATGATAGGGGAACCCCATCACAGTCAGGGCTGAGGTGTTTGTTGGTGCGGGGCATTGGCCCCGGGCAGTGGGGGTAAGATGGGGCGCAACCCCCGTTATGGAGTTGGCAAATTTGATTTAAAATTTGTTGGTTTCATAAGCAGGGTGGCAGCTTTAGCGGGACATGTTATGAGTGTGGGGCCCGGGGAAGGGGGAGTGGCTTTATGTGGATTTCTCTGATGCTAATTGGTGAGCACCTGTTGGGTGTTTACTAAAAATGATATAAAAGGGAAGTGAGCTAAACCCAACATGTGTTTCGGCCTCAAACCCTTGAAAAAGGGCCGGGGTTAAAGCTGGGGGAAACATGTCGGGGAGGTCAGATTGAGGGTTTTAAATTGTGATCTCTCACCTTTCTACAAGTGTCCCCTTGCTGCAAGCGGTTCAAAAAGGGGGGCCTTATTTGTTCTTTGTTTTTGAGATTGGGGGACGACTCCCCAAAAGTTTTGGGCTTGGGATCCCTTACGGGAAGCTAGAATTTGCAAATAGATAAAAGGCTCTCCCTTTAATAGGTGGGGTTCCACCAAAAACTTGGGGAATAGAAAGGAGTTTTTTCCCCTCTCTCAAAAGAAAAAAGGGGTTTAAATGATGAGGAAAAGAGTTCAGGGTTTTAAATAGTGTTAAAAGAGGTTAAGAGTTGATAAAAAATAAAATTTTCGTTTTAGTTTTTTAAAAAGTTTAAGAACGGGTTGGGTTTTAAATTTTTCCTATGGCAAAATTTGAAAATATATTTATCAAAAAGTCAATCTTTGTTCTTTTTGCAAATTTTCCCCAATTTTTTAATTGGGTCTTCTGATACAGTCACCATCCTGGGGCGGGGTATCTACCAGGTTAGTCATAGGTTTTATGTTGAATAAGGGTGTTTTGTGTTCACCAATAGATGGTGATATAGCAGTTATCATTAAAAGAGTTGTCTCACCATGTTTCACAGAGCTACAAACCCGGGGTTAGGGCTCAAACCCTTTCCCGGTCAGGGTTTTGGGGGTCTTTTCAGTGATTTGGGATATCGGGGTTTTCTATTCCAGGGTGAGCCTGTTTACGTTTACCTGACTGCTTGAGGTTTAGAAACTGTACGCCCCAAGGCTGCAGAAATGGAAAGGGAAAGCCCTTTTCAGTAACTTAAATAAACCCAAATCCTATGCAAGGTAAAACTCAGCGGGGGTGACTCGCCCTGGTCCCGGGGGGGGCTGTTTTTGGGGGCAATTTAAGCAGACAGAGGGGGCTAAAGAACCTGAGGAAAGAAATCTTTAAAATTTTTTAAGGCCAAACTTTTTTGTTTTTTTAAATTTTTTTTTTATGTTTCCAAAAAATTTCCCCGTTAACGGAAAATAGCACTTTTTAAAATCTTTAATTTTCCATATTTTTCCCCTTAATTGGGAAGTTTGGGGTTTGGGTATTTCCCGGGAAGTTTTTTTTTACTGCCAAAAACCCCTCGGGGGGGTAGAAGCATTTTTTAGGAAAGGGGAAAAATTTTTCCTTTTTTCCCCCCTTAAAAACAAAGCCAAAAATTCCGAAAACAGGGATTTTGGGGATCCTGGGGGAGTAAGGTCCCCCTTTTTTGGGCCTTAATAATTTTTTAAAAAGCCCCTTAAGGTTTGGGGGAGGGGGAAAAAACCCTTTTAAAGGGGGGTTTTAAAGTTGGGGGGTTTTTTTTTTTTTTGAGAGGGGGGAGTTAATTGGGAATGAGGGGGAGGGGATAACCCTTGGGGAACCACTTGCAAGGGGGGGGTTGGGGGGGGGACGTTGCAGGGGGGTTTGGGGGGGCACGATTAAGGAGGTTGGGGCGCACGTTGCAGGAGGTTGGGGCGCACGTTGCAGGAGGGGGGGTTGGGGGGGGGCCCGGGAAGGGGTTGGCCCCTTTGGGGGTTGGGGGGGACGTTGCAGGGGGTTGGGGGCCCGGCCAGTTGGGGCCAGCGGTTTTCTGCCCCCTCTTGGGTTTTGAGTTTACATCTTTTTTCCATATTTTTTTTAGACTGTTTGCTGAGAAGATCAACAAGAACGAGAGGAAGGGAAAGGCAGAGATCCTGTTGCTGACAGATGAGCAGGAGACCCCCGAATTCTGGGAAGTGCTGGGGGGCAGGGCCGGGTTTAGAACAAACCGTGGGTGCCCAAGACCCTTTCCCCGCCGGGTCGCCCCCAAACTTTACCCAAAGGTATTTTGACAGAAGGGAGTCGCTGTACAGGTATAAGACAGTTGGGGGCCCATTGTTAAGGGCGGGACACCTCATGAGCTTTGGGTTTTGGGGGCCCCCCGTAAAGGGCGGGCTGGGTCCCGGGATATCTGGGAAAATGCCCCGATTAACTACAAGAATCTTGTGGGGGCATAAAAAAAAGGGCCGAAAAACGAAACCCTTTTACCGGAGAGAGGGGTGGGGGAGTCCCTTTTTCCCTGCCCATTTTTCCGGCTGGAAGAAATACACACCCCACTCAAACGGGGGGCCAACAGGGGTTAGACTGGGACCCACAGCAGTGTCAGGGGGATAACACCAAGTTGTCAGTAGACTGGACAAGCACAGTGTAGGGGTTTTCTAAAACAACACTTTTCCCCTAACAAAAACCCCACAGGAGGGGGAGAAAGCTCCTCTATATACATCACACAGGGGAGGAGACCCCTCCTCTATAAAACATACACAAAGGAAAAGGGGGCAGCTTCAATAAAAAAAATTTATACAAACCACAAAAGGAGAAGGGGGGCCGTCCTCTATACTCACCACACCGGGAGGGGAAAAGCTCCCCTCTTAAACTAACCCCTTCTCCCACACGGAACCGACAGATCCTCTATCACCCAAACAGGAAAAGGGACACTCCTTATACTTTCACCCCCACAGGAGAGGGAAGCTCCTCTAAACTCACCACAAAATGGGGGAGACAGCCCTTCCCCCCCGGGTCCCTCTTAAAAACTCACCACACAGGAGAGGAGACGGGTCCCTATCTCAAAACCCCACAGGAGGAAGGGGGCCTCTTTATAAACTCGGCCCCCGAAAACAGGAGGGGGGACAGATCCTCTATCCACCACCAGGAGAAGGGGGAGAAACTCTATAAACCCACAAAGGAGAGGGGACAGATTTTCCCCTATACCAAAACCCCCACGGAGAGGGGACAGGGCCCCTATACCCATCCACACAAAGGGGAAACTGACAGGGTCCTCTTACTCACCACACAGGAGGGGCTGGAAAAGATCCCCCTATAATACACCCCCAGGAAAAGGGGGAAAAACCTTTTATCTCACCACACAGAAAAGAGGGCAGATCCTCTAACCACCAACAGGAGAGCCGACAGAGTCCTTTTTTTTTCTACCCACACAGGGAGGAAGGAAGGAAAAAAGCTCCGATTTATCTTCACCCCACAGGGGAGGAGACAATCCTCTTACTCCCCCACACAGGAGAGGGAAAAGTTCCTCTTTTTACTGCAAAACACAGGAAGGGGAAAGATCCCCTTTACTGCACCACACAGGAGAGGGGAAAAGATCCTCTATTTCTTTACCACACAGGAGAGGAGACAGATCCTCTATACTGCACCCACACAGGGAGAGGAGACAGATCCTCTATACTGCACCACACAGGAGAGGAGACATATCCTCAATACTGCACCACACAGGAAGGAGACAAGATCCTCTATTACTGCACCACACAGGAGAGGAGACAGATCCTCTATACTGCACCACACAGGAGAGGAGACACATCCTCTATACTACATATGATGAGCTTGTTGTTATTGCTCCCTCTTCTGCAGCTTCAGAGTCTGCTGGACACCAAGTCCGTGTACATCCTGGACTGTCACACCGACATATTCATCTGGATTGGAAGGAAGTCGTCTCGCTTGGTTAGAGCGGCCGCCCTGAAGCTCGGACAAGAGCTCTGCGGGATGCTCCACCGACCCAAACATGCCATGGTGCTCCGCAACCTGGAGGGCACAGAGTGCCAGGTATGGGGGCCGCACAGCAGCCAGAGATCTCTATACCACTGCTCTGAGCAGCCTCTGATCTCTATACCACTGCTCTGAGCAGCCAGAGATCTCTATACCACTGCTCTGAGCAGCCAGAGATCTCTATACCACTGCTCTGAGCAGCCTCTGATCTCTATACCACTGCTCTGAGCAGCCTCTGATATCTATACCACTGCTCTGAGCAGCCTCTGATCTCTATACCACTGCTCTGAGCACCCCTTTTGATCTCTATACCACTGCTCTGAGCAGCCGGTGATCTCTATACCACTGCTCTGAGCAGCCTGTGATCTCTATACCACTGCTCTGAGCAGCCTCTGATCTCTATACCACTGCTCTGAGCAGCCTCTGATCTCTAAAACCAATGCTCTGAGCAGCCTCTGATCCATACCACTGCTCTGAGCAGCCTCTGATCTCTATACCACTGCTCTGAGCAGCCTCTGATCTCTATACCACTGCTCTGAGCAGCCAGAGATCTCTATACCACTGCTCTGAGCAGCCTGAGATCTCTATACCACTGCTCTGAGCACCCAGAGATCTCTATACCACTGCTCTGAGCAGCCAGAGATCTCTATACCACGCTCTGAGCAGCAGAGATCTCTATACCACTGCTCTGAGCAGCCGGGATCTACTATACCACTGCTCTGAGCAGCCGGTGATCTCTAAAACCACTGCTCTGAGCACCTCTGTTTCTCTATACCACTGCCTGAGCAGCCTCTGATCTCAAATACCACTGCTCTGAGCAGCCGGTGATCTCTATACCATGCTCTGAGAGCCTCTGATCTCTATACCACTGCTCTGAGCAGCCTCTGATCTCTATACCACTCCTCTGAGCACCTCTGATCTCTATACCACTGCTCTGAGCAGCCTCTGATCTCTATAACCATTTGCTCTAAAGCAGCCTCTGATCTCTATACCACTGCTCTGAGCTGCCTGTGATCTCTAAAACCACTGCTCTGAGCAGCCTCTGATCTCTATACCACTGCTCTGAGCTGCCTCTGATCTCTATACCACTGCCCTGAGCAGCCGGTGATCTCTATACCACTGCCCTGAGCAGCCGGTGATCTCTATACCAACTGCTCTGAGCAGCCTGTGATCTCTAAAACCACTGCTCTGAGCACCCTTTCGATCTCTTTACCACTGCTCTGAGCAGCCTCTGATCTCTATACCACTGCTCTGAGCAGCCGCTGATCTCTATACCACTGCTCTGAGCAGCCTCTGATCTCTATACCAACTGCTCTGAGCAGCCTCTGATCTCTATACCACTGCCTAGCAGCCCCTGATCTCAAATACCACTGCTCTAGCAGCCTCTGATCTCTATACCACTGCTCTGAGCAGCCTCTGATCTCTATACCACTGCTCTGAGCAGCCTCTGATCTCTATACCACTGCCTGACAGCCTCTGATCTCTATACCACGCTCTGAGCACCTCTGATCTCTATACCACTGCTCTGAGAAAACGGTGATCTCAAATACCACTGCTCTGAGCAACCGGTGATCTCTATACCACTGCTCTGAGCAACCGGGGGATCTCTATCCCAAACTGCTCTGAGCAGCCGGGTTGATCCCTATACCACTGCCTGAGCACCCGGGTGATCTCTAAACCATGCCCTGAGCAGCCTGTGACTCTATACCACTGCTCTGAGCAGCCTGTGACTCTAATACCACGCTCTGAGCAGCCTCTGATCTCTATACCACTGCTCTGAGCAGCCTCTGATCTCTATACCACTGCTCTGAGCAGCCTTAAATCCTATACCCACTGCTCTGAGCAGCCTGTGATCTCTATACCACAGCTCTGAGCAGCCAAGATCTCTATACCACTGCTCTAGCAGCCAGAAAATTCTATACCACTGCTCTGAGCAGCCAAGATCTCTATACCACTGTTTCTGAGCAGCAAGATCTCTATACCACTGCTCTGAGCAGCCAGAGATCTCTATACCACTGCTCTGAGCAGCCAGAGATCTCTATACCACTGCTCTGAGCAAGCCTCTGATCTCTATACCACTGCTCTGACAGCCTCTAAATCTCTATACCACTGCTCTAGCAGCCTCTGATCTCTATACCAACTGCTCTGAGCAGCCTCTATCTCTAAAACACTGCTCTGAGCAGCCTCTGATCTCTATACCACAGCTCTGAGCAGCCAGAGATCTCTATACCACGGCCCTGAGCAGCCGGTGTTCTCTTTAGCTCGGCCCTGAGCTGCCTGTGATCTCTCTACCACTGCTCTGAGCTGCCTGTGATCTCTATACCACTGCTCTGAGCAGCCTGTGATCTCTAGACCACTGCTCTGAGCAGCCTCTGATCTCTATACCACTGCTCTGAGCAGCCTCTGATCTCTATACCACAGCTCTGAGCAGCCAGAGATCTCTATACCACTGCCCTGAGCAGCCTCTGATCTCTATACCACAGCTCTGAGCAGCCAGAGATCTCTATACCAAATGCCCGAGCAGCCTGGGGATCTCAAATACCACTGCTCTGAGCAGCCTGTTGATCTCTATACCACTGCTCTGAGCAGCCTGTGATCTTTCAAAAAAACCACTGCTCTGAGGCAGCCTCTGATCTTTTTTATACCACTGGCTCTGGGGCCTCTGATCTCTATACCACTGCTCTGAGCAGCCAGAGAGCTCTATACCACTGCTCTGAGCAGCCCTCTGATTCTCTATACCACTGCTCTGGGGCAGCCAGAGATCTCTATACCACTGCCTGAGCAGCCTGTGATCTCTATACCACTGCGTCTGAGCAGCCGGTGATCTCTATACCACTGCTCTGAGAGCCGTGATCTCTATACCACTGCTCTGAGCAGCCGTGATCTCTATACCACTGCCTGAGCAGCAGGGAATCTCTATAACCAACTGCTTGAGCACCTGTGATCTCTATACCACTGCTCTGGCAGCCGGGATCTCTAGTAACCACTGCTCTGAGCTGATCCATGGATGAATCTCTATAACCACCTGCTGCTGAGCAGCCCCATCCCAAAGTGAGATCTCTACCACTTGCTCTGAGAGCCGGCTCCACTCTGAGACCAGACTTAAAGCCCTGAGTAGAAGATCTCTATACCACAGCCCATGGGGCAGCCTTGATCTCTATACCCTGCTCTGATCGGGGCCGTGATCTCTATACCACTCTCTGAGCAGACCTCTCTTAAATCTCTGGATGAGACTCACACTCCCTCAGAGAGCCTCTGATCTCTATACCACCACTAGCTCCTTGATTGCAACGTCGAGCTCGACCTCTATACCACTCTCAGAGCAGCCAGAGATACTCTGAGGGAAGTCTTTACCACTCACGGAGAGGTCTCTGAGCACGGCCTGAGTGATCTCTATACTACCACACGCTCTGAGCAGGCCAGAGATCTCTATACCACTGCCATGAGCAGCCAGAGATCCTCTATACCACTGCTCTGAGCAGCCGAGATCTCTATACCACTGCCCTGAGCAGCCTGAGACCCTCTATAACCACTGCACTGAGCAGCCAGGATCTCTATACCACTGCTCGGGAGCAGCCAGGATCTCTATACCACTGCTCTGAGCAGCCGGATCTCTAATACCACCTGCATGAGCAGCCTGATCTCTATACCACTGTCTGAGCTGCCTGTGATTATTACCCCCTGCTCTGAGCAGCCTCGAATCTTACACCAATGGTACACTGAAGCCACCTTTCTTACTTGGATCCTATACCCATTTGCTCAGAGGGCCCCCGATCTCATACCACTGAGCCCTGAGCATCCACTGTACTCTATACCACTGCCCTGAGCGTGCGCGGGGGAAGCCGTGATCTCTATACCACTGCCCTGAGCTGCCGGTGAATCTCTATACCACTGCTCTGAGCAGCCTGTGATCTCTATACCACTGCTCTGAGCAGCCTGTGAGCTCTATACCACGCTCTGAGCAGCCCATGAGTAGCTCTATACCACTGCTCTGAGCAGCCAGAGAGCTCTATACCACTGCTCTGAGCAGCCAGAGATCTCTATACCACTGCTCTAGCAGCCAGAGAGCTCTATACCACTGCTCTGAGCAGCCAGAGATCTCTATACCACTGCTCTGACAGCCTTGATCTCTATACCACTGCTCTGAGCAGCCTGTGATCTCTATACCACAGCTCTGAGCAGCCAGAGAGCTCTATACCACTGCTCTGAGCAGCCAGTAGACTCTATACCACTGCTCTGAGCAGCCATGTGATCTCTAAAACCACTGCTCTGAGCAGCCAGAGATCTCTATACCACTGCTCTGAGCAGCCAGAGATCTCTATACCACTGCTCTGAGCAGCCAGAGATCTCTATACCACTGCTCTGAGCAGCCAGTGATCTCTATACCACTGCTCTGAGCAGCCTCTGAGCTCTATACCACTGCTCTGAGCAGCCGGTGATCTCTATACCACTGCTCTGAGCAGCCTGTGATCTCTATACCACTGCTCTGAGCAGCCTGTGATCTCTATACCACTGCTCTGAGCAGCCTCTGATCTCTATACCACTGCTCTGAGCAGCCTGTGATCTCTATACCACTGCTCTGAGCAGCCTCTGATCTCTATACCACTGCTCTGAGCAGCCTCTGATCTCTATACCACTGCTCTGAGCAGCCTCTGATCTCTATACCACTGCTCTGAGCAGCCTGTGATCTCTATACCACTGCTCTGAGCATCCTCTGATCTCTATACCACTGCTCTGAGCAGCCTGTGATCTCTATACCACTGCTCTGAGCAGCCTGTGATCTCTATACCACTGCTCTGAGCAGCCTGTGAAACCGGGATTCATTCTCTTTCCAGGTGTTCAAATCCAAGTTTAAGAACTGGGACGATGTCCTGAAGGTGGACTACACCCGAAACGCGGAGAGCGTGGTGCAGAGCGGAGGGCTGCAGGGCAAGGTGAAGAAAGACGCAGAGAAGAAGGACCAGATGAAAGCCGACCTCACCGCACTCTTCCTGCCTCGCCAGCCCCCAATGCTGGCATCAGAGGTGAGCCGGGCGGGTGTGCCTCAGGGATGCCATGGATGGGCAGAAGTCTAAGCACCAACAGTGTGCCATACCCCTGCCCATCTGTGCAACATTTTGCATCTTGCGCTGTGTTCTCTCCATTCTGTTCTATGAGAGTTCCCAGTACAGGGGAGCGCTGTGTCTCCATTCTGTTCTATGGGATTCCCCCGTACAAAGGGGACCTGTGTTCTCCATTCGTTCTATGGGGGTTCTCATACAGGGGGGCGCTGTGTTCTCCACCGTCCAATGGGAGCTCCTAGTACAGGGAGCACTGTGTCCTCCATTCTGTTTATGGGAGTTTCCCAGTACATGGAGCGCTGTGTTCTCCCATTCTGTTCTATGGAGTTCCCAGTACAGGGAGCACTGTGTGATCTCCAGTCTGTTCTATGTGAGTTCCCAGTACAGGGGAGCTCTGTGTCCTCCATTCTGTTCTATGGGAGGTCCCAGTACAGGGGAGGGCTATGTTCTCCATTCTGTTCTATGGGAGTTCCCAGTACAGGGAAGCGCTGTGTTCTCCATTATGTTCTATGGGAGTGCCCAGTACAGGGGAGGGCTGTGTTCTCCATTCTGTTCTACGGGAGTTCCCAGTACAGGGGAGCGCTGTGTTCTCCATTCTGTTCTATGAGAGTTCCCAGTACAAGGGAGCGCTGGCTTCTCCCCATTCTGTTCTGTGAGAGTTCCCAGTACAGGTGAGTAGTGTGTTCGGTGTGTATAGAAAAGAATGGGGAGTGATGCGCAAGTCTGACCTGCTTTCCATTCTGAGCCGAAACTATCAGAGACTTATTCCCAAGATAACTGCGGGGGACCCACACCTATCACAATTTAAGAGCAGATCCCATTGATGGGCTATTGAAGTTTATGGTGGAAACTACCCCTATAAATCCTAAAGGGGTATTCCCATCTTGAACATTTATGGCACATTACTAGTTCCCCTAGGACTCGTATCCCCACAATGGGGGTCCACTTTACCCTTTAGACTTCTTATATGCACAGAACTGCTATAGAGAAGATTGGGGAGGGACGCGCATGCGCAGACATGTCTCCATTCTGTGCGGCCACAACACAGGTAATGACTCTCAATTTGCCATAATTGCCTAGATGGAAATACCCCTTTAAGGCTTTGTCCATTTTTGCAGTCGCCCTTATCTACAGATTTCTCAGTGGCTTTACCCTGAGAGGAGTAATCTGGACACGGCCACATACCTGGAATAAGGCCTTCAAGGCATTGCGTAACTCTGCAGTGGTGGTGGGACTACAACTCCCAGCAAGCTGGATGCAGATCACTGATGAACCTGTCTGACTTTGCAGGCTGAGCAGCTCACTGAGGAATGGAATGAAGATCTGGATGGGATGGAGGGATTTGTGCTGGAGGGGAAGAAGTTTGCACGACTCCCTGAAGAAGAGTTTGGCCATTTTCACACAGAGGATTGCTACGTGTTCCTCTGCAGGTAACTGAACTGCTTCTTCTCCAATGTGCAGTTATGTACTGAGCACTCGCCCCCTCACGGATAGTCGGTGTGAGAGCGATTCTCCATCAGTATCTGCCCCCGTGCGGCTTCTCCCATCGGGGCTTTTATTGCCTCTTATTGGGATTAGTCTGATTCCTGCCATTGAGCCTTTGTCCCAAGTGTCTGTGATATTAAGTAAATGCCCCATTTTTTCTGTGATTCTCTGTAAAGTTAGTGCAGGGACTCGCAAGACAATGAGGACCCTTGATTTGGGTTGCGTAGTTTGGCCAAACTATAAACTGTTACTCATGTTTGATATTATTTTTTTTAGTATTCAGTGCGGCCCTGTGATACTGGGGAGCAGGGGGTGCCAGTACTTTGTATTGGGCGCTTGGAATTCTCTGGGCGCCCGCTCAATCGAATAGTAAGGGGGTCATTAATTGGTTGTAAGCCAGCAGGGTGCACCACATGTAACTGAGTAACTAGCCCCTATACAAGCCTTATCTATGTGTGATTGTAATACCAGCAATCACCCCCTCATGGATAGTATGGGGGTCACTTATAGGGTGTATCCAGCACGGGGCAGCACATGTAACCGTATAACTGGCCCCTATATAAGCCTTATGTATGTGTAATTGTAATACTAATAATCACCCCTCTCATGGTTAGTATGTGTGTCACTAATAGGGGGTATCCAGCATGTGGCAGCACATGTAACCATCTAACTGGCCCCTATATAAGCCTAATGTATGTGTAATTGTAATACTAATAATCACCCCTCTCATGGTTAGTATGTGTGTCACTAATAGGGGGTATCCAGCATGGGGCAGCACATGTAACCATATAACTGGCCCCTATATAAGCCTTATCTATGTGTCATTGTAATACTAGTAATCACCCCCTCATGGATAGTTGCATAGTAGGGGGGTCACTCTTAAGGTGTATCCAGCATGGGAAACCACATGTAACCATATAACTGAACCCTATATAAGCATTTTCTATGTGCGATTGTAATACTAGCAATCACCCCCCAGTATGGGGGTCACTTATAGGGTGTTTCCGCATGGGGAACCACATGTAACTGTATAACTGGCCGCTATATAAGTCTTATCTATGTGTGATTGTAATACCAGCAATCACCCCCTCATGGGGGGTCACTAATGGGGTGTATCCAGCATGGGGAACCACATGTAACTGTATAACTGGCCGCTATATAAGTCTTATCTATGTGTGATTGTAATACCAGCAATCACCCCCTCATGGGGGGTCACTAATATGGTGTATCCAGCACAGGGAACCACATGTAACCGAATAACTGGCCCCTATATAAGCTTTATCTATGTGTGATTGTAATACCAGCAATCACCCCACTCATGGATAGAAGGCGTGCATTACAATCACACATAGATAAAGCTTCTATAGGGGCCAGTTATTTGGTTACATGTGGTGCCCCATGTTGGATACACCATATTAGTGACCCCCCATGAGAGGGTGATTGCTGGAATTCTAATCGCACAGAGATGAGGCTTATATAGGGGCCAATTATACGGTTTCATGTGGTGCCCCATGATGGATACACCCTATTAGTGACCCCTATACTATCCATGAGGGGAGGATTGCTAGTGAGTTGTTGTGCATCCAAATTTTTGCACCTGAGCAATCTTCCCTGTATGGTACTGTTGCTTTTCTGCATACTGGTGCGAACTGGTGCTTATCCAATGTGTAGTTTTGTACTACACAATCGCCCCCCTAATGGATAGTCGGTGTGTGAGCGATTGTTCATCAGTTTTTGCACCTGTGTAGCTATTCCCATGTAGCACTGGTGCTTGTATTGCCGCCTACTGGGAATGTTTTTTTTTGGCCCGCCATTGCCGTATTTTTGTGATTTTAAGGTGCTTGGGTACCAAAAATATATTTCCGACCCACTCTTACCCAGATCCAGCACAATACCTGGGTGGTGGACATGGTCAGGTAGTGACGAGTCAGACACGTGGCTTTAGGAGCTCATGGACAATATGTTCCTTCAGATATTGGATCCCAGTAGAACACGACGACGAAGAAGAGCAACAGAGCAAGAAAAGAAAGATCAACGAGGCTGGAGAAGAGGAGGACGAGGATGAAGAGGACGATGAGGAGAAGCAGCCAGAGGAAGACTTCCAGTGTGTGGTCTACTTCTGGCAGGGCAGAGAGGCCTCCAACATGGGTTGGCTGACCTTCACATTCAGTCTGCAGAAAAAGTTCGAGAGCCTGTTCCCCGGGAAGCTGGAGGTAACCCCAATCTCCGCTCTTACCCCCGGCTTCACCTCTCCTCCGCCTCTCACTGACGTGGTCTCACCTCTCCGTTCTGCTGTTTCAGGTCGTGAGGATGACGCAACAGCAGGAAAACGCCAAGTTCCTCTCTCACTTTAAGAGGAAATTCATCATTCACAAAGGGAAAAGGAAGATGAGGGACGTGGGGCTGCAGCCGAGCTTATACCACATGAGGACGAACGGGAGCTCGCTGTGCACAAGGTACGGGCAGGAGAGACCACAACCACCAGCTCCTCAGATGTCCACCCTCATTGCGAAGCTTCATCGTTCTCTTCTCCTCCATCCACAGGGTCATCCAGATCAACACCGACTGCAGTTTGTTGAATTCCGAGTTCTGCTTTCTGCTGAAGGTGAGTTCTCGGCGGCGGCCATGATGTCTTCTTCTGACGTTCACCCTTTTCCCTTCTCACCCACCTTTTGTCTTTCAGGTCCCCTTCGAGAGCACCGATAACCAAGGTATTGTGTACACCTGGGTGGGAAGAGCGGCAGATCCTGATGAGGCGAAGCTGGCAGAGGACATCATGAATACTATGTTTGATGACACGTATAGTAAACAGGTGCGATGCTCGAGGGGAGAAGCTTTGGGGAGGTCTGTGGGGACTTGAGACAAGTGAGAGGTGAACAGCTGGGATGTTGTCTTCTATTCATCAGGTCATCAATGAAGGCGAGGAACCAGAGAACTTCTTCTGGGTGGGCATCGGAGGCCAGAAACCGTATGATGAGGACGCCGAGTACATGAAGTTCTCCCGATTATTTAGGTATGTGGGCAGACTCCGTGGCTTCTGTTTCAACCACCCGCTGTTAATTGGAAGCTGCCCTGGCCTAAAGCAGACCTGGGCAGTGTATGGCCCGCGGGCTGCGTCTGGCCCGCTAGCCTGGCAGCACTGAGAGGCCGCGGCAGGTCGTCAGCGCTACTATTAACATGCCCGGTATTGAATTGGGCAGCGGCGCGATGAAGTGAGCTCATTACTATTACAGAGTAATTAATCTGTGCGGCCGAGGAGCTGCCGGAAGAGCGTCACAGTGCTGGCGGCGTGATGACATCACGCCGCCAGTGTCGGACTGAGGAGGAAGACGCTCAGTCTGGAAGGAGGAAAGGTGAGTATAACGGTTATTTTTAATTTCGGGCATATATCTATGTACCTGCTTGAGAGAACCTATATCTATATACCTGCCTGCCTGAGGGGACCTAAATCTATATACCTGCTTTACTGAGGGGACCTAAATCTATATACCTGCCTGCCTTACTGAGGTGAGCTTTATATACTTGCCTTACTGAGGGGATGGATCTATATACCTGCCTTACTGGGAGACGTATCTATGTACCTGCCTGACTGAGGGGAGCTACTGAGGGCACAGAGTAAGTTTCCACAAAAATAAACCCCAAAAATTGAATTTTTCCCCCATTCACCTTTTTTGGGGGGTTTGTTTTTTTTATTATTAGTCCGGCCCTCTAAAACCATACCACTTTCTCATGCGGCCCTATGGGAAAATTAATTGCCCAGCCCTGGCCTAAAGGATTAGGAAAGTGCCACCACTTCTGACTTACACACCAGAGCGGATTTGGCTTCAGGAAACCCAGGTGCTGCCTGTGCATTTGCTAAGGTGTTGACTCTTTGAAGTCTATGGCCGATCTGGTGGTAACACGGGCAGAGGAGGAATCTGCAGTGGAAAATTACCAGTGACGGAGCTCGGACTCCCCCATTAAATACCTGCTGCGACCACTAGGGGAGGCCACCGCTGTACAGACAGATACAGTGTTAGAGGGATCTTGGTAACACAAGATATCAAGCTGCTGTTACATTTTCCTGATCTGTGATCATTGATTTAACCCTTTCACGCAGATGCTCCAATGAGAAGGGCTATTTCTCGGTGTCTGAAAAATGCTCGGACTTCTGTCAGGATGACCTCGCCGATGACGACATCATGCTCCTGGACAACGGCAGAGAGGTGAGGGCACAAGGGCAGCGGCACATCACACAAGGGCAGCGGCCATGTTGTTGGGGGAACCCCGCTGAATCTTAATTTAATTCCAGGTCTACATGTGGGTTGGGAGTCAGACCAGCCAGGTGGAAATAAAGCTCAGCTTAAAGGCGTGCCAGGTAAGTGGCTCCAGGATTGCGCTTCTCTGTACCACACTGAACAGAAACCTGGAGAAAAAATTTGTAAAATTTAAAGAGTTTTGCCCTTCTGGCTGCTTTCACAGAGCTTACTCTCCCCTGCCACCCTAGCTTTAGGCTTCACTTCCTGTTCAGGCTGTGGGCGGTTCTACAGCTTTAGGCTCTCGCTTCCTGTTCAGGCTGTGGGCGGTTCTACAGCTTTAGGCTCTCGCTTCCTGTTCAGGCTGTGGGCGGTTCTACAGCTTCAGACTCCTGCTTCGTGTTCAGGCTCTGGGTGGTTCTACAGCTTCAGGCTCTAGCTTCCTGTTTAGGCTGTGGGCGGTTCTACAGCTTCAGGCTCCCGCTTCCTGTTCAGGCTGTAGGTTGTTCTGCAACTTCAGGCTTCCACTTCCTGTTCATGCTGTGGTCGGTTCTACAGCTTTAGGCTCTCACTTCCTGTTTAGGCTGTGGGCGGTTCTACAGCTTTAGGCTCCTACTTGCTGTTCAGGCTGTGAGTGGTTCTGTAGCTTCAGACGGGGGCTGTTTCTATAGCAGTCACTTACTTTTCAGTTCCTAGCCTTCACCTGTTGGAGGATTTTGGGGGGCCCTAAATGTGACTTAGCAAAGCTGTATTTATTCATGACAGAAATCTGCCAAGAGGAGCAGAATGATTCTTCTACACTGTTATCTGTTTGTATACAAAGATAAGTGTTTTTGAAACCCTTTGATGGGTGATTGTATATGTTTTGGTCGGCCCAGGGAAAGGAAAATAAATGGTTGGTTTTTTTTTAAGGGGAAAAATTTAGGGGGGAAGAGGAAAAAGGGAGGTAAAAATAGGTGAATTTGTTTAAAGAACCAACCATTACTTCTTTGTCTTTTCAATGGTTTTTGGGGCACAGTTCTGCACGTGGGTTGTAGATTCGGCTGACCCCCTAATCATTGAACAGCACAGCTTCCGCCCGAAAATCCAGCAGGAGATGGTGGATGTTTGTTTTTTTTCAAAATGGTGGCGGTGTGAAAATTCACCCAGTAGAAAACGGTGCAGTGTAGACTATTGGGCGGATTTTCTACTAAAGTCGGTGTGGATGGTTGACGGTCGGTTTTTAAATCCGAAAACCCTTGCAGTGTGGACGTGCCCTCAGGTGGGTAGTTAGGAAGATTAGCAAAGCAATGGAGCCCCGGAGGTTGTGTGGCAAAGAGAAGTTTCCACATGGGAAGTCTGCGTGTGAAAAGGCGTACATCCGGCCATGGCTGACGGCTCAGGCGCATCCATTAGACTGGCATATCACCATCGATCTGTTTTCCCTGCAGGTCTACATCCAGCACATGAGAGCCAAGGACACCAATCATCCCCGGAAGCTGCGCCTGGTCCGGAAGGAAACAGCCCCCCCCTTTTCCCCCCGCTTCCAGCCCGGGGTGCCTTCCGCAAGCCGCTAGCTTAGGCCAGTGCCCAAAGCCTCTTTTGGCCTTGTCCTGGCAGCAGTGTCTGCTTCCTGCGCTTGCAGGGATTTAAAAAATTTAAACCCCCCGGCAGATTCTTTACTGTACAACCACTGGGACAGAACTACAGCCTTAACGACTGCACTACTGCTCGCTTAGTATCTTCAGTGACTCCATTTCTACAGTGTTAAGGGTTAATACAGGCCGGGGTTTTGCACACTAAGGGGAACATGTAAAAGCGTAATCTTCCAGAGGTATAACCCGTAGTAGGGGTGGCCACCTGCAATAGTGCTGGGGCTTCTTTACCTCCACGGAGCCCCCCTGTAGCCTCAATGAATTAGTCAGGCCGCCTCAGTGGGTCTGAACAGATGCACAGTAACGCACATTCATGTCCTGGTTGGCACAACAAACCAAAGCCCTTGCTGTTGAATTAGAGAAACTATTGGTTGTTCTGGTTTAAATGGGCCACTATGTGTATGAATTTGGCTAATGGTTGGCAGTGGTCATCTAGAAGACGGGAGCCCTGCCTGCACCAATTGGAGTGGTACCTGCCACTTTAGGATGATCTTTACCTTGGCTGGAAAAAAAAAAACATGGCTGTTTTTCTCCCCAAAATATTGCACCATAATTTGTTAGCGCAGCTCCACTTAAAGGGGTTTTGCCACGAAGTAAAATTGACGTGGGAAGCTTGCAAATGAAATTACAAATATTTTCACCATTAATTATTATGAATAATTCTGGACCGTTTTTGTCTTAGCTGTTCCTCTAGTGATCCATTGTTTACAGCTCGTCTCCAGAGGATACGGCCAGGGCTGAGAGCTTCTCAGTCCTGGTCGCACATGCTCAGACATCACCTCTCCTCTCAGGCAGCTACTGAGTGTTCAGCCCCAGGTGCTATTACTCCACTCCCGTCCTCTGTCCTCCTTAGTAATTAGTCAGAGAGTGCAAATAAAACTGAAAAAAAAAAAACCTCAGTGAGGTCTGTGCATTGATAAAGAGGAAAAAAATACACAGGTTTGGTTCCTGCAGGGATTTGAATTGAGGACCCTTGTGTTTGGAGGCAAAAACTTTACCTCAGCTATTCACAATGCTTTACATTAACAGACCTTTCTTTGACTACAGAGAGGAAAGGCCT
Source organism: Phyllomedusa bahiana (assembly GCA_025379985.1). Lineage (NCBI taxonomy): Eukaryota > Metazoa > Chordata > Amphibia > Anura > Hylidae > Phyllomedusa > Phyllomedusa bahiana. The sequence continues at coordinate 55,344 of JAODAL010006406.1, read as the reverse complement.
GGTGATGTCATCCTGCTGGGTCACATGATAGGCAATTCAAACAAATCACACACGCCCCCTTCTGAGCACACAGAGCTGAAGAGCTGGATACAGGAGGTATGAAATGAGATCGTTACAAAACCCCTTTAAGTGCATGGCCCTGAGCTGCAATACCACACCCCACCTCTGGGGGTAGTAGTATTTGTCGACGTAAGCAGCCATGTTTTTTTTTTACCCCCCTCGGTTACGTTAAAGGTTATGCTGCACGGTCTGGCAGGAATGGGAATAGTTCCCTCTTACCTGCAGCTACTACTTCTCTATAGTGATGGGTGATTGTACTTACACTCGTTATCCAGGTCCAGCCGTGGCAAAAAATTAGTCTCAGTCCTCGTCAGAGACCAGTATGGAGGGTGCATGGTACAATGTTCTGTCCACACTGGTCACAGCAGCGGAGGGGGGCTGTATGTAATCTACCAGCGCGTCCTGCAGAGCCCAGGGGTTTTGTCCACCCCGGTCTTCCTCGTAAAGGCTCTGCTCTCAGAATATTGTGGAAGGATGCTGGCCTGGCCTAGGTGACCATGATATCATTATGGGAGGTGCTTAAAGGGGTTGTCTCACTACAAAGCTTATAGTTGAAAATGTGGGGAAAAAAAATCTGGGATGTACTTTGGTTTAAATTTTTGGCAAGGCTACGGTTTTAGAGAAGGGTGGTTTAATGTGTTTTGCAAGGTGTTTTTTTTAGGTCAGGGAGCTTTTTGTCCTCCCCAGGTTGTCAATAAAAGGGAAAGGCAGTAAAAGGGAGGGGCAGGGATGTGTGTATTGGCAGGCCAGAGGAAAAGCAGTGAGAGGACATGCGGGGGGGGTTGTGTGTTTGGAAAACAACATGCAGGGCAAGAGGAAGTGAAGGGGGGGGAGGGTGTATGGCAGCCAAGGGATGGGGAGGGGAGTGAAGAGGAACAAAAACCCCACAACCCCCCCCGCTTTCTCACCCCTTCTCTCCTTGCCTGCCAATACCACACCCCCTGCCCCTCCTTTTACTCCCTTTCCCTTTTGAATGTGCACGACCTGCAGTAAACAAAACCGTTGCAAGCAATGTAAACCCAGCCCGGGGTTCTTAAAACCGTAGCCTTTGCCAATAGTAACCGGACGTACATCTTAGATTTTTGGTCCACATTTTAAATTTGATTTCTTCGTAGTAAGACAACCCCTTTAAGGAGCCTTATTGGATTGAATGGTGCACTGATGGGGAGCAGAGGCCACTGACCCTGCAGTTAGGGGGAGGGGGTAGAAATTTTTCGTATGACCCTTTATTTTTTTAATAAATTTGATTATTTCAAATGCTGCCCCCTTTCCTTTACGGGAAATTGAAAAGAATAAAAAAATTTTTGTTTTTTTAAAAGGGGGTTCGCATACTCGTCCCGGAATAGGAAGGGAATGTGGTGGCCCCCTACTTTTTGGGTCAAAATTTGAATGGGACATTAGTCAGCTCGTCGAAAACCACAGCAATGGGGGGAGGGGGTGGGAAAGCGCCTTTTGAGATGTTCGGAAAGTAGGAGCTGAAACGGCCTTGGAAAAACCTTTAAAGCTACCTCGAAAACCAAGTTTGGAAAAAAAGATTTGGGGAAAAACTTTTTTTTTGTGGTGGTTTCACCATTTTTTAAGACAAGTTAACCCCCATGGTTTTGGGGGCCCAATTAGAGCCCTGGTTCCCCGGCGGGGTTTTCCCAAAATCGAGGAGGCACTAACCTTCACCTACACGATTACACCAAACTTAAAAAAATGATCTGCCACAGCACTTTGCTCCTCGAAACCAATAAAAATGGGGTTTTTTTTTTTTTTTTTTTTTTTTCGTTTTTGGTGATTAAAGGGGTGATTTATGGGGAAAAAACTTCGTTTGGGGGGGGATTTTAAAAAAAAAAATAAAAAAAAAAAACAAAAAACCCTGCAAATGTGAATAGACCCTGGGGTTGCATTTACACAGTGCAGTTTGACAGTTTTTTTGGCATGTGTTAAGTTACTTTTTTCCCAAAAAGCCTTTTGTGTCTAAATTGTTGGAAAAAAGGTGTTAAGAGGGACCGTTACTCCCTTTTTTCAATGACTGTAAAAACCAGAAAATTTTACTCAAGCAGACTCATGCATTAAGCAGTCTTTATTACCAGCCAGCTTTTTCCAGTTCTCTTAAAAAAAATAAAAAAAAAAGGCAATTACCAGAAAGCTTCTTTTACTTATCTAACGTGTTTGGAAAGTGAATAAACCCACTTAGGTGGGGTTCACTGGTTTAAATGCGGGGTTTATTAGTCGAATTACGGGTGGGGGGCGGTGCCTCGCCCCCATAGCTTGTTACCAGGGCGGATACGCGGGCTGGAAATTCACATGTCATTATCTCCCCCGGTATTCGCCGGCCGGGAGAGGAGAGTTACCCCATGTCTCTATGAAAAATGGCTTCCCAATGAGGGGGACGTTTTCCAGCCGAATTTGGCATGGGGGAAAGGGGGGGGGGTGGGGGGGTTGGGGGTCGGGGGGGGGGGGGGTAGGGGGTGGGGGGGGGGGGGTGGAGGCTTTTTTCCCCCGGTTTGTGGTTTCAAGCCGCCCCCCTTCGCACCAACACAAACCGGGCGGAAGATTGAACATGTTCAAAATCCAGTGCAGTGGGGACTGCTGCAAGGATTTTACATTAAAGTCCATGTAAAAGGTTGACAGTCGGTTTACAGACGGCTTTCAAATCCGAAAACAGTCTGTAAATTCGGCTGAAAACCTGTGCTGTGGGGACAGCTCCAATTGATTACTTGAAACACCTTCCTGAACAACTGAAAGAAGCTTGCTGGGGACAAAAAGCAGAGTAATTGGAATGCGGTTAAAACTGCAGCAAAACTGCACCATGTGAAAGCACCTGTAGGAGCTTGCTAGCACTGAAGGCAGTACTGCACCGCAGCTAAACTGCAAGTGAAAGAAAACACCGCCCTAAGGCTTCTTTTATATGGGTGCAGAATTGCTGGTTTGAAGCAGCACTTGTGTTATTGCAAACCAGTGTTCCTTAAAGGGGTGTTATCGTTTGAGCTGTTCAGTTAATTTTCTCAGATTGAGTTTTAAATCCAGGGGCGTGTCTCTCCTCCCAGGGGCGGTTCCCCTCACTGAAAAAACTTGACATCATCATTTTCTATAAAGCAGGGGATGCAGAAGGTTGTCTGGGATATACAGCTCTGTAGCCCTCCTGCATGCTTATGTCTTATGTCTGCAGCCTTGAGGCTCCAGCAAGCTCCTCTTATATCTCTTATCACACAAATTACACGGGAAAGCCAGCGCTTCACTTTAGTGGTTTTCACACAAATTGAACTGACAACAGGCAGAGATCTTTACTCAACTACAAGGACAAATGTCAGCTTCAAGTAATATCTCGCTTGCTGTCAGTGACATGTAAGTGAAAAAATTTGGGGGGGGGGGGGGGGAAGCAAAACAGCTTGAGAGAAGAACCTGCTCAACCTGTAACTAACTTGGCCTCGTAGTGCAGTGGTAGAGTGTTAGCTTTACAAGGAAGGGGTTTGGAGTTCTAGTCCCTCACAGAGTATATTCCCCCTGCCCCTCCCCCCTAAATTCTACACATAAGTAGAGAGACCTAAAATATATATGTTAATCTCTATAATGATAGATATATATATATATATACACACATACATAGCTCCCCTATAATCATATCTCATCCCCCAGAATATATGCATTGTATCACATATGTGGGAAGTGCTTGGTGTGACTGAGAGGATGGGACACTATATAGGTGAGCTTTGTGTGTATATAAATAAAATTATAATGTCTACACATATTTTCATATCTTTACATGTGTACAATTTATAAAAGGGAAAAAAAAAAATACTGATGGGGCTTGAACTCCTAACCTCTGTCTTGCAGAGCTGATCACCTAAGCTCTGCACCACACAAGCAGCTTATACAGGCACAGTGTTTAATCCGTATGTTATACACTATAGATGATGACTTCATAAGGAGGCGGGGCTTGCATTCGATCTGAGGAACAGAATGCCCTCTTTTGCAAGTAGCAGCTTCAAGGAGTTGTCTCCCTACAGAGTTTCATAGGCTGCATGAATGAAATACTCTGTCACTTCCTGGTTCAGACTGACTGAAATTTGCATAAGCTCCATGGTGAATCCAGCTCTGTGTTTTCAGTTTCTAATTAGATCAGATTAGCTCAAAAGCTTCTGAAACTACTAACAGGGCTTTTTATCTGATCCCTCAAACAAAAGCCCTAATTACAGTGCTGTTTACTTGAGATAAATCAAGCTTTTTACCACAAAGCAGCACAGACCCTGCTGTGACCTGTGATGACATCACTCACTGCTAGTACATAGAACAAACAGCAGGAGGGAGAATTGTTTACAGGTCGGTTACTGAGGGAACTGAAAAAGCCAGGGAGGTCATAAATTCACTTGTATCTCCTTAGGCAAAACAGATGAACAAAGCAATATATTTGGAAAATGTCTTTATTTTGTGTTCCCTACAATCTGAAAGCTATTCTTTGTAGCGAGACAACCCCTTTAAGTACTGGACCTGTGAGGAGGTGAATCAACCTCTTGGCAAAAGCCCCTTAAACAGGCAGTAATTGCCCAGATCCTTCCCCCTAGAGCTGGGAGATGTACATAGAGCCAGCAGACCTTTGTTTCACTATGGCTTTTAACAGCTCAGAGGGGAGTAAACACAGAGTGTGCAAGCAGCCAATCACAGCACAGGGGGCGTGGCTGGGGTGTTTCCTGTCTAGGGGCGTATCCCAAACAGGCTGAATGAAATGTCAGCCAGCCAATCACAGTGCAGGGGGCGTGTCTAGGGAATCGACCAGGGGGCGTTCCGACCAGCAACAGAGCAACAGCAGAAACAGAATACAGATTTACAGAGAAGCTCATATCTGCTAAACCAAGTGACAGAGGTAATGCAACCCAATTACAAAAGTGCTTATTTTTGCTGTCCCCATAATCTGAGACATGATCTTTGGAACGATAAAACCCCTTTAAATCAGAGGCCTTCACGCTACTTATTGGCAGTGGCATGTCTGCTATTAACACAAATATAGGTGCTGCTAACTTTTTCTTTTTTTTTTTTTTTAAATAAAGTAAAGACCACTCCTGCCCCAGAAAAGATGCAAGCAGCCAATGAACTGTGGGTAAAGGGGGTAATGATTTGAGATAAGTACCAGGTACAGGACCTATTAGATATTTATGGCATAAGCAGCATATGGTGATAATTGCCCATGTTTGCCAGCTTGTTGCTGAACTACAGCTTCCAGCATGCTCTTGGAATGTGAGCTGGAGTAAGGTTACGTTCACACGGCATAATTGCGGGGCGTAATTACACCGGGAGCTCGGACTGGTCGGCGCATGCACCTATGGGGGGGGGGGGGGGGGGGGGGCAGCTCGCCGGCCCCATAGACATTCATTATTCACGGCGTGTATTCGCCGCTAGTAATTGACATGTCACTTATCTCCCCCCGCAGCGTATTGTCTGAGCGGGGAGAGGAGACGTAATCCATAGTTCTCTATGAGAACTGTGGATTACCGTAATGACTGGGTCGTATCTCGCCCCATATTTAGCGCAGTACGGCGCGAAATACGTCCAAATTTAAACCGTGTGAACATAGCCTAATAGTGAACATTAAAGCAGGGGTCCTCAACTCCAGTCCTCAGGACCCACCAACAGGTCATGTCTTCTGGCTTTCCTTAGCATTTCACAGGTGATTTAATTCTGCTGCACAGGTGATTTAATTATAGTCAGTGCATTCTGTGGGAGATCCTGAAAACATGACCTGTTGGTGGGTCCTGAGGATTGGATTTTGGGAGCCCTGCATTAAAGGAACCTGTCAGATGCTTGATGCTATTTGAGCAGGGAGAAAAGCAGAGCTCTGCAATCTATAAGTTCATAGGATTTGAATAAGAATCTCTCAGTAAAAAGCACAGCAGGTCCTAGAAGAGAAAAGTACGGCTTACTCCACCCACATACAGCGATCAATAGTTTGCTCTGTAAACGCACTCATACAGGGAAAGCTGTAAATCACTGCATGTGGGCGTGGTAAGCAGGACTTTCACTCTCTCAAACAGTCCTGGCAGGATTCACACTGCTTTTTAAAGGTATGTTCACACAGCGTTTTGGAAACCCTTTTCGGACCCAAACACGCATCTAACAATGTGCAGTGTGATTTGCTTTCAATGTAAAACACGCGTCGTGGTTCAGACAATACGTGTTTTACTTGAGTCTTTTGGATCCATTCAAAGAATTGTCACGTCAATTCCTGATCCGTTTGATGCAGCAGGCGCCCTATTTAAAACCATAGGGTGCGACCCTGCTGCAGCCAAAACACATCCAAACAGGCAGCTGCGTGTTGAATGCATTTTAGGAAGCGCTATTGAAAGCTTTTTTTCCCCAGATCAAAAACGTAACCAAAAACGCTGTATGAACATACCCTTACTCAGAAATCCCGCTCAAAGTCATATAAACCCTATGGGTATGTTCACACGGCGTGCTTGCTATGTGTGAACATATGCTTTTGGACTAGATGGACCGAAGTACACATCTAGCAATGAGCAGTGTGATTTTACACTGCTCGCAATGTAAAACACGTATCGGCTTTTACATTGTGATCTCCGATGCGTGTTTACACTGCGTCTTTCGGATCCATTCCAAGAACCGTCATGTCAATTCTTGGAGCAAAAGACGCAGCAGGAGCCCTATAATAACTGTAGGGTGCGATCCTGCTGCAGCCAAAATGCAGCTGCATATTGGATCTGAGCGACGCTGCATTTTTGGATGCGATTTTCGGATCCAACACGGACTCTAAATCGTATACAAAAACGCCGTGTGAACATCCCCTTACTCAGAAATCCTGCGCCAAGTCATATTAACCCTTTGTGTCTCCGTGTGCAGGGAGAGAAGCTGAGCTCCGACAAATTCACTTCACATTTCTAGCAGCTGGGGCCTCCGTGGGGGTTTGGTTCACAGCCATCAAGTCCCACAACCTTCCCCCATTTAAGCCTTTGCTTCTTTTTAGAACCTTTCAAAAAAGGAACAAAAATCAATATTCTTTATTTTTATTTTAATAAAAACCGTTTTATATCTAAACAAGAAAAAAAAAAAAAAAAAAAAAAAAAGCTAAACAAAGAAAAAGAACAAAACGCAATAAGATTACATCCTAAACCGAAAAATAAAATCCATGTAAATTGGATAATTCTTCAAAGAATCTTGTCAAAGACAATAAGGTTAGCAAAATAACCCCCCTCCCCGTGCTGCTCGATCCCCTTCGGCTCCACGCTTCCATCGTCCATGCTGGGAGCAGTAGTTCCCTCCAGGTGCAGAGCCGTGCGTTACCGGCACTTGCCTCATCTGGTGGCCTTCCCCTTATTACAAATCCTAGTAGAGTCACAGAAAGCGGTACCAAAAATAGCCTCAGAAATGGAAGGCTAGCCGTACAAAAATAGATCTAGTGTAATGGTCACACAAAAAAAAAAAAAAAAAAAAATCTGATTAACCCCTGAAATGCTGCAGGGGCCATTGCTCACAGTTGCGTACAGTTCAGAGTCCTTGGCTCGTCAGAGGTTACAGTCACAGCCAGAGTTAGGACGTTACCTTTCGGTCACCGACAAGCCGGGCAGGGATGGGCAGTGACCGGGTGATAGGGGGCTCCCTTTCATGCCTTATCATGAAGCGAGCTGGTTATTGCTAAATTAAGGGCTCTAATAATTCGATGCAATTGGGCCATTTGTGCAAGACGCTAAGAGCAGCAAGTCCATAGATGAATGAAGCCGCAGGAGCAGCGCCCACCCTGTCCCTGCTCGGAGCAGACCAGTCCATCATCACAAGTGATGCATTACAAGATCCCAGACTGCTGCAATACTGACAAAAGGCTGGGTAAAGGCTCAAAAGACAAGTGGGAGAAGGGGCTTCTTCCTGTGTTCCCAGAACGTTCCGGAATCTTGTAAAGAAAAAAAAAAAATTGACCGATGCAGAGTAAGATTTATGGAATGAGGCACAAGGCGGTGATCGGCCACCGATACAAAAGGCAACGTTATGGAGCCAAGTATAGGGGGTTCGCCGGTCCGGGGAGAGGGGCAGATGCGGTGCAAGGAGGCAGGGGAGCTGGTGTAATGAGGATGAGGCTGCAAAGTCCAATGTTAAACGCCATGAACAGAATGAATGTAAACCAGGTCCCAGAGGTGAGGGGGCTCCAGTCAGACTGGCCTAAAAACAGACGGGAGGGATGGGAATTTAGACATCAAAAATCCAATCTACATTTTATCTTCTACAGACGAACCTGATTCTGTTGGATTTTTATAGACTCGGCAATTGCCTGAAGAGCAATTCCATAATGTACAAGTCACTTCCCCTTTCCAGATTGGAGAATAGAAGTATATTATGGAATTGCTAGTCATGCAATATCCCACCCCATCCGTGACTGGTTGACCTCAGATGAACCCGACAGTATACAGTCAGAAGTTCCTGCAGCCCAAAATGTAACCGAGCCCGCCACGTGCGATGCCAGCGACGACCGGATGAGATAACAGCTGGCACCAACCTCATTTGATCAGTATCTCCGGGGGCCGCGTCTCATCTGCTGAATTCTTCATGTTTTTCTCCGACTCCTCATTGGTCTAAAGAAAAAACAAAGTAGGTTAAACCTCGAGGAACAGGGGTGAGGGGGGCTGGGACACGTGTGGGGGCCCTTCCCCTGCTCCCGCTTCAACCCTCTCCCTGTATGCAAGTGCTAGAGGGGGCATTAATGAGGGATCTATGGGAGTCTGCTGGGGGAAGTGCCCAAATGCTCTCAACACTAAAGAATTTGTATGGGTCCCAAAGAGAGACCGTTTAGTTGGTTTGCTGCCAGGTCATAAACCTCTAGGGCAGTGGTCTTCAAAACTGGGCCCCTCGCTTTTGGAAACTCAACCCCTCATGCCCCTGTTTAGAATAAAAATTTTTGAAATTTAAATGGGAGTTTTTTTAAGTTTAAACGGGGGTTGTTTTTGGGGGGCTGTTTTGAAGGCCACCCCCCTAGGGGTATCCCATGATGTTTTGCGGGGCTTTATTCAGGTATTGCGCTCCCATGCTTCCTGTACCATTGAGTCCCAGGTTTCCTGCTATTATGTATGGAGAACCGAGAAGATTGGCACTTTCCTTCCCCACTTATATGCCGGGAACGGGCCCGAGCTGAGCAATTTAGGGTCCCGCGGGCCCAAATGCGTATTTCTAATCGCAGGCTTTTGTAGCGAGGGCGCTATAAAATTATGTAAATACCTTAAAAAGGGGGAGTCCAGTCCATGAAAAATAAATTTAAAAAATAGTGTACCTTCCCTCTCCTTTCCCTGCGGTGGCCTAAGGCCCCTGGGTTTCTGCTATTTGCATTTTGGAGCGACAAAACACAAGGTGCTCAGACCCAAAGGTGAGTAAATGGGCGTGGCATCTTCGGGTGCTGGGTTGGGAATCAAAAAGTACGGCAGCGATTCCAGGGCTTTTGAAAGCAGCGTTGTTGCACTATGGACTTATGTAGAAACCCGTCGAGCGTAAGACTGTCTTTGTTCCCCATAGAACCGGCCCATAGGACCAATCAGGCTAGTTTTCATTTCATATAGTGTACTAAATGGTCTTGGTTATGGTCTTTATTGGGTAACTTCTTTATACTCTGTATATTGCACTATGAGGGAGATGAATGTCCCCTTTGGAATTTGGAAAATACAGGGCGGGGGGGAGTGCTTCGAGCAGCAGCAAAAAGGGCGGGTGGGGAAGAGGGAAGTGCGAGGTTGTGCGCCGGTGGGGCCCCTGTTCACACGGCGGCTTGGGCGCGTTTTGGCCGGTGGGAAACCGTGTTAATATTCACACACCGTGGGTTTGGCCTGCTATTGATTTGCATGGGGGCAAAACCCGGCCAAGCCCCCCCCACCCGCCCGGACCACCCCAAAAAACCCGGCACAGGCGCGGGTTCGACGGGTTTTCCCAAAAAACGCCGTTAAACTCCCGTGTTGTATGTGTATATTTTATATATATATATTTTATATATTATATATATATTATATATATATTTTTTTCTTTTCCTAGATGCGCTCCTCTTCTCTAGGTGCTCTCTCTTGCACAAACTCTAGCATGCACGCTCTCTCCGTTTTGTACACTCTCTAAAAATACACACACTTCCCTACCGGGAGTGGCTCCCCTGCTGCTCCGCACTTCCAAGTTCTCAGCCCAAAACACAGAAGATGCTTGTGCTAGATTCACTGACACTGGAGTGCTGTAGAGAGCGCGGGGGGGATATTAGGAAGAAAAATTTTTTTTTTATTTTTTTTTTGAGGGGGGGTTGTGTGCCTGAAAATTTTTTTCAGGGTGCAACAATGACTCCCAATCGCCATCATCATTCTTCACACAAGAAATGTTCCTGCAGTGCTCACCCCAGATTCCCTCCTCCCCACTGTAATGTCCCCGGTCGTGTAGGGGGTGTCGTGCTTTTTAAAGGGCGGTCCAGGGGGGGGGCGTAACGTGGTGCTGTGCCCCAAGGTTTTGCTAAACACAGAAAAAAGTGTTATACCCCCCAAAACAAAAAACCCCCATCCAGGTTCTTTTTTCAGCAGTGCTGCCAAACCCAAAGAAGGCAAGAGAACATCATTCAGATAAAGCGGGACCCGTCACAATCGCGGGGAATGTGTGTACCGTTGGCTTGGTTGTTTTTGGGGGACAAAGTTTCTTTATGACTGAAAGCGCAAGAGAAAGGGGATTAAATATTTTACAGTAAGACAGAAGTTTGTGCCCCCCCCCTGGGCTGCAACAGGTTTATGACAAATCCCTCTATGTAGAGTCAGTAAAATCTGCATAATCCAGGGGCAAACCCGATGTACCCCACATATATCCACCAACACATGCGGCCCCGGCTCCTCACCTTAAGTACACAGGATCGTGGGGTCTATCAAATTCCACCAAGCACAATGGCCCTGTGATATTCTTGGCACTGAGAGAAAACCGTTCAAATTCTGAAGGGGAAATCAGGTAAAATCCTATCGAGGGAGAAGAAAAGTTACCCTTTCAGCCGATATATTGGTGCCTGAGAAAGCTGGGTGGTGCCCTACATGCATTCAGTTCCCACCCAGCTTTCCAAGGCTCCTGAATGGCACATCTGCCCCCCCCATTGTTACCCCAAGGGCGATGCACCATTAGGACCTTCCATGTGGAGTGCAGCCTTTTGTTCCCCTAAACCAGGTATGTGCAATGTCTGACCTTGGCCGTACTTGGTGAATACACAGGACGCGATGCGTGTGTCCCCTTACGGATGCAGTCGTAGCGCACTTGTGGCCGCAGCGCGGGGACGCTGAAGATGTGGATGTCTCCCAGGTTGGTCAGACACGTCAGGCAGTTCTCAGAGTAATCTTCCGACGCCGAGCTGGCAAAGCTGGCCAAAGCCACCTTACGCACCCGGCAGCCTTCATGGGCCGTCAACTTGAATTTTGTTTTGGCACTGACTTTGGGCAAAGTAAAGACCTGAAGAGAAGGCGAATACACATAAATGCAAAAAAAAAATTTACTCAATGCCAGGATGGGGCATAAAGCTTTAAAACTTAGTTACATGGGCTCTAGACCGGCTCACCTTAAAAAGTTTCGCGCAAAGAGCACGAGTGGGTTCCTGCTGTCGGGGCTTTCGCAAGTCACGGACACCTCAAAGGGTTTGGGAGAGGGTTCCCCGCCCTCCAGGCCGCGTGGGACACTGGGCCGGTGCATTCGAATTTCCCTTCCCCCGCACGGCTTTCAGAGCGTTAGGGAAATTCTCCCCCGAAGGTTCCAGCGGTACGCAAAACCCAGCCCGGTTGGTGCTGCCCCGTAGGGCCCGGTGGAGGCTATAAAAGAGGGCAGGACAAAGGTAGTTTTTTAAGTAGACTATTCTGACCTTGTGGTTCCCCTTTTTTTAATGTTATATTCTTTTTTACTAGGGAGAGTATTTAGTAGTTATTTTTTTAATAGGGAGCAGTTTTAGTATTTAATTTTTTTTTTTCTAGGGGAGCAGTATTTAGTGTTATATCTTGTACATAGGGGCGTATTTTAGTTATATTTTGCATGGGGGCAGTTTAAGATTAATTTTGTTTAAAAGGGGCAGTATAATATTATTTTTGTAGATGAGGGGCAGTATTTTAGTAGTTATATTTGTACATAGGGGGGGCAGTATTCTTTGTGATATTTTTGTAACATAGAGGGGAGAGATTTGTGGGTTTTTTTTGTACAAAGGGGGGCAGTATTTAGTAGTTATTTTTTTTGTACATGGAGGGCGTATTTGGAGTTATTTTTGTCATAAAGGGGAGTTTCTAGTAGGGTTTTATTTTGTACATAGGGGGCAGTATTCTAATAGTTATTTTTCTTGTCATTAGGGGCAGTTTTGTAGTTATATTATTGTAAAGAGGGGGCAGTATTTGTAGTTTATTCTTGTAAAAAGGGGCAGTATTTTGTAGTTTTTTCTTGTACTTGGGGGCAGTATTTAGTTTTTTTTTTCTTTTGTAGTTATATTTGACTGGGGGGAGATTTAGTAGTTATATTTTTGACTAGGGGCGTATTTTAGTAGTTTTTTTCTTGTAATAGGGGCGTATTTAGTAGTTATATTTTTTTACTAGGGAAGGGATTTTGTAGTTTTTTTCTTTTTAAATGGGGGGAGTATTTAAATAGTTATTTTCTTTTAAATTTGGGGCAGTATTATAGTAGTTATATTCTTGTACATTGGGAGTTTTAATAGTTTATTTTTTACATAGGGCAGTATTTAAATAGTTATATTCTTGTCATAGGGCGTATTTGTGTTATATTTTGTTTTTTGGGGCGTTTTTTTTTTTATTTTGTACATAGGGGGAGTTTTATTTTTTATTTTTCATAGGGGGCAGTATTTTTGTAGTTATATTTTTACAAGGGGGGAGTATTTTGTGTTATATTTTTTTACATAGGAGGTATTTAAAATATTTTTTTCTTGTACATAGGGCAGTATTTAGGTTTATTTTGTACATAGGGGCAGATTTATTAGTTTTTTCGTAATTTGGGGGATATTATAGTATTTTATTCTTGTTTTGGGGGCAGTATTTTGAGTTTATTTTGTAATGGGGCAGTATTTTATAGTAATTTTGTCATAGGGGGCAGTATTTAGTAGTTTTCCTTGAGCCATGAATAAAGCAGTTAAATGGCTAAGAGAACAGTTCTTACCGTCCCGTAGGAAGGTGTCGCAAAATCAAAACATGCACCCCCACCGGGGGAGAGTCATCTGCAGAGGGCTCAACCTCCCCTTCATGGTGCTACATCCAGGTCATGGGGCCCCGGCTGCTCTGCCAAGTGTGCATTCGCTTCTTGGAGCTGAGAAACCAAAAAAGAGGGAAAGTGAAGGGGAGGAGAAAGAAGAAAGAAAAAATAAAAAAAAAAAAAGCACAAATCATTGGTGTTGGGAAATTGGGGAGAACATATGGGCTGCCAATAACACAACAGGATCTCCGGTCCCGTCAGCCGTCACGTACCCTGCTGTTGGGGCTCGTTGTGATCGGCCCTTTTTCCCAAAAACTTGCTCTTTCTTTTTTTTGGGAAAACGACGGGAGAGACTTTTTCAGAGACTTCACCCGAGACAGGGGCCCCTCCATGGCCAGGGAGTCATTGGGGTGTAACGTGCACCTGCAGAGCCAGAGGAACCATTAAAGGGGTTTTGCCAAGAAGTGAGTTCCTTACTCCTTATCTGCTCAGGAGAAAAGATAAAAAAAGATGGGGAGGGGGGGGGTGGGGGGGGGGGGGGGGGGGGGGAAAAATTTTTAGTCCCCCCCCCCAAAAAAAGGGGGGGGGGTGGGCTGTCAAAAGTTAACTGTCGGGAAATAAGGGGTGGCAATGCTGTAGCTCTACAGGTTTATTTTTGTAAATCGCATTTAAATTTTAAAAAAAATGATTTAAAAAAATTTTGGGGGATCCCCCGCAACATTACCCTGTGGGAAAACCCTTTAATGCCGATGTCCCCCCACGTTACACCGGGCAGAGAAACCTCCCCCCCCCTCCCGGGCTGGCCCCAGTAAAAAAAAGCAAGCTGGAGGGGGCACATTACACCGCTGCACTGTGACCGCTAACAAACTACTCTCATGTTTAAAGAGCTTCCACCGAAAACCACTTAATGTATCAAAATACAAGACGCCGCTGCGTTCCCAGGACCAACATTGGCACCGAGACAGCATGGTGCATTATTAATAAGGAGAGGGAAGGGGGAAGGGCAGGGGCCCCGGGGGTGGGGAGGGAGGCTGGGAGAGGGGGGGGAAACCACAAAGGATCTATTCCTATAAAAGGGGAAAACGTTACCTGGGGAGGAAGGGCCCTCGGTGATAGTCGAAGAGGCCAAAGCCATGACTGGTGCCGAACGCGACCAGATTCCACTCCGAGTGTAAGGAGACGGCGGTGACGGCGGCCGGGGGCATACACTGCACCAACATGGTGGTCTGGAAGCCAGGCGGGAAGAACAAGGAGCCGTTCCTAGGGGTCAGCCGATCGTGGCCTTTCCACGTGAAGCCTTCTCGGGTTTTGGGGGGTCGACGTGGCACGTGACCAAAGTTCAGATTTATCGTCATTGAGATCCCTGACCAGAAAAACCCAAAGAAAGGGCAGTACCAAGGCAGGAGCATAATGCACGCGCAATTCCGAAATAGAGTGGCCTTTACAAGATAGGTGGACTCTATAAGGACTACATTACCCATCATCCCCTGGACTGAAGTTGGGGAATAGCGCCCCCATAGGCCCTTAAATCATTGTTCTGCCCTTAAAGTTGGTCAGGAAATAAGTGCTACGACCCCAGAATTGCGCTTGCGCAGTAGCGGCTTGCTCAAGCTGTTCCCTTCCCAAGTGCTTGCAAAGTTTGAAGTGCTACACTTTTTTGTCGGGGCTCGGGGGGACAAAAACTGAGCGTTTATTTTTTTGCACTGAGCCCCCCCCCCCCCCCCCCCGAGAGAAAAACAATGTAGGGCCTAGACAATGTGTGCGTAGCCATAAGGAGGACCCTTGAGCAAAAATGCTATTTGGCTGCATGGTCTCCAAGGCTTAGAACTTGTTTTCTGATGGGGGGCAAAAAAATAGAGCCGTTTTTGCGCTCGTCCCCGAGTCGGCAAACAATGTGGGGGCCCGGGGGGACCAGCTCATCGCAAGTTTCTGTAGGTTTTTTTAAAGGAACAGTTGTGCAAGATTGTACTGGCTTTCGGGAGCTTAAAGTCATGAGCTTATTTGTGACTGGAGCCAAGGGCTTACCAAAGTGATTTAGAGGGTCATATAGGTCTATGTCCCCGAGTTGGCAAACTTAGACTAGAGCCTTTACTGATGCACTCGATGCCCCTAGAGTTGGAAAACTAGTGCTAGGAGCCTCGGAGACCATCGCACGCATGCTCTGGTCTCCGAGGCGCCCTAGCACTAGCTTCCCGTCTCTGGGGGCATCGAGGTGCCATCAGTAACGGCTTAGTTAATGTGCGAATGCGGGGGAATAGAATAGCAGCAGTTATGATGCTACTCAATGTCAACGAAAAAAATATGACAGGAGCCTTGGAGACCACCGCACGCGCAGTAGCAGATCTTGCTCTAACGGTTCTTTCCCAACGTGCTACTGCGCATACGCTGGTCTCCGAGGTTCGCACGTAGTAAATTCGGAGGGTAGGCTTGTAGTTCTACATCCCATGTCATTGCGAGTCAGAAATCTCTAGAGGAGCGTCTCGGAGACAGTTTCTGCGGTCGCAGGTAGGAATGGTGGTCTTGATGTAAAGAAGCTACTATGCAATGAAATGGTTCTCCAGGTGCTTAGTGGCTCTTGTCTGTGATGCAAAGATCAAGTGGGAATGGCATCAGGAACCGCTCTAAGTCATCCGTGTGGAGTGATATGCTAAATGCGCACATCAATCGAGAGGTTGGATATAGACATCTAGCATGTGATGTGGTGAATGGAGACTCCAGAGCAGTGAGTGTGTGTGTGTGTGTGTGTGTGTGTGTGTGTGTGTGTGTGTGTGTGTGTGTGTGTGTTAATTGAGAATTGTGTGGATCTACTTGCTCCATCAAGCAAAGTAGTTCATAAGAGAGCAGTTTTGTATGGCCCATGAAAGGGTACAAATATCCAAATGGCCCATGGCAGAAAAGAAGGCTCCCCACCCCTGTCCTAGACTTAAACAGTCTTCACAGCCTTTGAAAGGTCCAATAACATGCACTGGCTTTGGTACAGGCGGTAGAGTAGCAGGTACACATTGCCATAAAGCCTATGGGGACAATGCGCCAATTAAAGAAGCCCCTGTAAGGACATCCAATTTCCAGTTTAGGGTTTAGTTACTTTGTTTGACGTTTTTGGAAACTGACATAGGGGTGGAGCTAAACCGCTGTCTGACATGTGACCCAGCAGCAGCTTTCTGGGCTTCCACAATGCACCGCTCTAAAGGGAACCTTACCACTCCTCTAGAGATAGATAGGAATCGGCCACCAGTAGTTACTGGAACATATGCGGGATTAGATCATCGCTTATAAACTCCTTGTGACTGCAGTGATTCATCTGATGCAGTTGTTCAGTGCAGGGTTTGGGTGTTGGGAAGGATTACTAACGGGGAGGGTCAAATACTGTCTGCGGTTCTTCTGTCAACGCTCACCAGCTTGCTTGCTGTCTTGCAGAGAGCGATTCTATGGAAGGCCCACTGGGGGTTTCATCACTGGCAAGGGTCTAGAGCCGACTATACGAAGCTCAGAGAATATAGCATGTATCATCCGGAGTACACATGGTGGCAACATGTTATGCTTCCTGTCTGCAGGGGGCACTGTTGCTAAAGCTGGTAAATCATCAGGGACTAGAATGGTGTGTGCTTGCTCTAATTAATGCCCTTCATATTGGGGGCAAAAAGGACCAAGCCCGAGCGAGGGTGACCCAATCACAGAGAGGCTATAGGGCACAAGGCACAATCAAGGCCCAGCACATCATTTTATGGTGCTAAAGAGAGTTTGGAGTAGGGCTATTTATAAAAACATACCCGCCTTTCTCGCAACATGATGGAGCGTCAGAAACCACTGCTACCAGCCGACTCCAATCCCTGCTGTTTAACAGCTTAGACACTCTTGGCGCGGTGCAAGCCCAAAATAATGAGGAACTGTAGTTGCGCCTATTGGTACACCTTCTTTTTATTACACCTACACAGAGAGAGTAATATTGAGATTATAGGAGAAGCCTGCATACTGCAACATCAGTACCTTGATATATTATATATATAGGTTATATATATTAATAGGTATTATTATAATATATATGGTTTGTATTATTAGTTTTTATTATTATATAGATATTTAAATATATATATATACTATTGTATAGAAAACTATTTGCATCATGCAGTAGTTTGGTATTAGCTGTATCCGGAAGGAGTTGCTTGTGTTACCTTGACGATTCTAAATTAATGTATAAGCCGATGCTATTTAATCTATTGAGCTCGTAAGAGATTATATGAGGCGAGTTCTAAGTGAGTGATTTTTACTGATCATTTTCCCAATTTCTCCCATATTTTCAAGTTCTCATAGTGGTATAAATATATATTATTTTTGTTTTATGTTTTGTTAATTTATGTCTGAGATCGCTCGCGCGCTATATGTAAATTGTATTATTTATTTTTATTGTTTAATTGAGTGTAGCGCTTAACGCCAGCGTATATCGAGATAAGCTCGCATTGATAAATTTATATGATTCTAATTGATGTTGGCTAGTGAAGTCCTTAGGCGTCTTGATTTAGAGTTGTTGTATTAGGACTTAAACGTTTCCTGCATTTACTCTTTTTCTCTGAGAGCGTCGATTGAACTGCCGATAGAGTATGGAGCTTAATTGCTGTTATAGCGATCACTATCGGTTTAATAGTGATAGATGGGTTATTCAGCGATCATTTGATAGTTAGCGGGGGCATAAGTATTAAAAAAAATAAAAATAAAAAAATAGAAATTATACATACAATACACCAACACATACATACAACAGAATACAGAGAACGCATCACTTCTACCGAGCGAATGCCTTCAGGAATTAAACCTATAATTGCCATTGGTTATCCAGTAAGATATACGGTACAATTGCCCCATTAAAATCTTGCCCCACAAAGAAACACACACACACACTATGTGGCAGAGCACAGCTCTTCGGGGACAGCCGAAAGTCTGATTGGGGGGGGCCCTCAGAGAAAAGGAGTTAGGACAGGGTGTTACTTGTAGGGATACCTCACTTCTGCACAGATCTTACCAGCCTTAGGCTATGTTCACACGGCGTAATTGCGGCGCGCGCACAGTATGGCTGCAATTACGCCGGGTGCTTTGGGAGTCGCGCAATAAGTGGTACTCCGCGGCCCCGACCCGTGTGTGTGTGCAGTGTACATCGGGCTCCCGTATTCGCCGCAAGTAATGACATGTTATTCTCTCCCGGGCGTGATAGGATCGTAATCCATAGTTCTTTATGAGAGTATGGAATTACTGATTTTGACGCGCATTCTCGCCTGCATTTAGGGATCGACAAATCGCGGCGAAATTAGTCTGTGTGAACCATACTCTTAATTACGTTCCTCGTCTGTGTCCCTTGGTACCGGATCCTAATCCCACATGGCTTCATCCAGACAAAGCTTCCAAAAAAAAAAAAAAAATAAGGCTGCTGGTTTCCCCTTCACAAGGAAGCAGTGCACTGTGGGAGCTCAGGAGTTTTCAGGTACATGACGAAGGCGAAAACCACTTACAGATTCAAATCCTAGAAGTTTTCCCGTTGCTTCGGGTGTAAATGGAGAAGGAAATAGTAAAACTCAGGACAAGAGAAGTAAATTGACTCCACCGGTTACATAGATTTGAACTGGGAAGTGTCCTGAAAAAGCAGCTTTCCTAATGGACAGGTGTTAACAGCATGTTGGACTGTGAGGCACCAGCAGCCTCGTCCGCTTTAGCTTTTGGATCGGTTTTTATGTAGCGAACCCCCCACCCCCCCCCACCCTGTTTGGATCAGATGGATTTGGCAGAGTTGATTTGCTCCATGCAGGTCACAAAGCCCAAAACCTTCAATCTGAGACCCCAATGACTCCAAGGAGCGAGCGGAAGGCCGGAGAGCAGTAAATCAGAGGTAACGAGCGCACATTGCAGGAGCGGCGCGCAGCGTATGGGGAGAGCTGCTCACCAGATGTCGGGGCTGTGCACGGGCCAAAGAGGCACAACGGCGCCAAGATTAAACAGCATCCAGACCTCCAGCGCCCGCACCCACGCCTGCAACACGACACCACCGCCACCTTCCAAGGCGCTCGTGTCACTCCCCTCCGCCCCCTCCTGCTTTATGCAAGGACAGCTAATCCACTGTGTAATGAACATTTCTATTGCTCAAGATCTCTCCTTGCCGTCAGTGAATAGAGTGATTCATTGTTCATGTGATGAAAACCTGTCTGGTCTTTACCCGTTCTCACAGCTGTAGTTCGTGACAATGTATCGGAGCAGTAGAAGCCATCCTGGAGTCCAGAACAGTACTACTTTACTATTTAATGAGATCTTCTACCTTATAGAGTAGAAAACATTACGTGCCATATAAACTGGTCCTTGTGGCCAAGCACCTGCCAATTTTAAAGGCTTGTTATCACTATGATGTTTTACAGCACCACAGCCGGCTTCAGGCTCCCCCCTTCCCGTCCAGGCTGTGGGCGGGTCTACAGCTTCAGGCTGTGGGCGGGTCTACAGCTTCAGGCTGTGGACGGGTCTACAGCTTCAGGCTCCCCCCCCCCCCCTGTTCAGGCTGTGGGCGGGTCTACAGCTTCAGGCTCCCCCCCCTGTTCAGGCTGTGGGCGGGTCTACAGCTTCAGGCTCCCCCCCTCCTGTTCAGGCTGTGGGCGGGTCTACAGCTTCAGGCTCCCCCGCCCCCCTGTTCACGCTGTGGGCGGGTCTACAGCTTCAGGCTGTGGGCGGGTCTACAGCTTCAGGCTCCCCCCCCCCCCCCCTGTTCAGGCTGTGGGCGGGTCTACAGCTTAGGCGTCCCCCCCCTCCAGTTCAGGCTGTGGGCGAGTCTACAGCTTCAGGCTCAACACTTCCTGTTCAGGCTGTGGGCAGGATCTACAGCTTCAGGCTCCCCCTTCCTGTTCAGGCTGTGGGTGGGTCCACAGCTTCAGGCTCCCCCTGCCTGTTCAGGCTGTGGGCAGGATCTACAGCTTCAGGCTCACCCCTTCCTGTTCAAGCTATGGGCAGTTCTACAGCTTCAGGCTCCCACTTCCTGTTCAGGCTGTGGGCAGGATCTACAGCTTCAGGCTCCCCCCTTCCTGTTCAGGCTGTGGGCGGGTCTACAGCTTCAGGCTCCCACTTCCTGTTCAAGCTATGGGCAGTTCTACAGCTTCAGGCTCCCACTTCCTGTTCATGCTGTGGGCAGGTCTACAGCTTTCAGGCTCCCCCCTTCCTGTTCAGGCTGTGGGCGTGTCTACAGCTTCAGGCTCCCCCCTTCCTGTTCAGGCTGTGGGCTGGTCTACAGCTTCAGGCTCCCCACTTCCTGTTCAGGCTGTGGGCAGGTCTACAGCTTCAGGCTCCCCCCTTCCTGTTCAGGCTGTAGGTGGTTCTACAGTTTCAGGCTCCCAATTTCTGTTCAGGTTGTGGGTGGTTCTACAGCAGTGACTGACATTTCAGCTCTGCTATTCTTAGCGGAGCCTGTTAGAGGATATCAGTGATTGAAGGGTTTTAACATCAGGGAACAAGGCTACAGAGCTCTAAAGGGTTGGTTTGTCAGTAAGAAGCAAACAAGCTCCTGTGCTGCTGATAAGACACAGCAGGAAGTGACATCACCATCCCATCTACTGTTAAAGCAGAAAAGGTGGGTTGGTAACCTAAGGAAGTGATTTCATTTAGGATGGCCCAAATCAACTTTTTAAGAAAATAAGGAGAGAGAGAGCGTGGGGAAACACACACACACAGGATTATTTTTGTGGAGTTTTAGGGGTTAACCTACTATTCCATTGTGTTCCCCGGTGTCCGTTCCAGTGTTAATTTCACTTTTATTATGGGGCATCACCAGTTACTCCTTAGGAAATGCTGAACGGAAAACACCACGGAATGGTAAATGTACAGCTAGGACTCCGTAAAAACTTTAATCCCAATATAGGGTCACAGCTCAGGTTAGAGACACTTGAGAAAGTGTGGACGAACAGTGATCAATCCAACCGGGACTGAGCAACACTACTCTAGTGGCAGTGATCCATGGAACCGCTCTTACAGTAAAGAATCCCCGCCTAGAATGATGGCGAAACCTTTTTTCCCCCTCTAAACATAAAGGACACACCCTGGTCACTCTTGGATCTTTAACATGAAGAGATCCCAGCACTGACCTCTGTACTGTCCGACCACATACCTGTACATGGTAATTAGGTCGCCCCTTAAGCCGTCTTTGCTCCACGTTGAATAACCCCAAGTCTGATAGCCTGTCCTGGGACTACAAGCAGGGAATCACTGATCTATGGCCAATTTTTATGGTTTTGGGTTGGACGCCCTTTTACAGGCAACGTCTGGCTGCGCACCTTGCGGAACGGCGGCCAGTCCTCGTCTCCACTTTGGTTCAAGCTCTCGTTGTGGTCACAGTCTGTCTGGAAGATGCCGGCTGTGGAGAGTTTATAGAGCGGTCGCAAAGCAACACCAGAGGCGTCCCAGAAGCGCACGGTGCCATCTTCGTGTCTGAAAGACAAGGTTATGGATTAAGAGCGGGGAAGAAAAAAAAAAAAAAAAAAAAAGAAAACAGAGAGAGAGAGAGACAGAGGACGAGACAGAGAGACAGAGAGACAGAGAGACAGAGAGACAGAGAGACAGAGAGACAGAGAGACAGGGTTAATACAAATTTATTCTGGAAGATTGATTTCGACACTGGAAATAAGGGGTCATTATAGGCAGCCAGCATGTGACACCAAACGAAGAGCAGGGAGAGGGAGTAAGCGGCGCTCCACACCCCTTCTCGTCTCTCCCCCCGCACATCTGGACTCGGGCTGACCCCGGCCCTACACTCCCAGCTCCAGGGGTTTTGCTCCAGTCCCAGGACCTTACTTTGCAATGTTTAGTTTCTGGCTGTGCTGCTACATAAGGGAGAGGCTCGGAGCCCACACACGTCAGCACGACTCCCCTGCAGCCCCACATAACACAGGAAGGCCTCCCATCCAGGACACTGGATTACAAGACCTAACCCAGGATTCCAGACGCTGCTGTACAGCGAGATATCCTAGGGGAGCGGACGTGGGAAGTCAGCCCGCTGATACAGGTGAGAGGTGCACCGATTTAGGTTTTGTGTTACCTTAAAAACAAGAACGTTGGAAGAGCAGCTGAATGCGGAGTACTGCTCTCTGTTATCAGCCAAACAGAGATAACAGAACACCTCATGAATGGCTGGAATTTGAGTTCATCTCCAAACCCCATCATCTCCTTACCCGGTCAGCAGAAGTCCTCTTTGGGAAGGCTCCTCGGCCAGACTCTTCCCTCCATCTATGGGCCAGCTCTGGAATAAAAAGCAACAAAATGGGGCAGATGGAATTTACCCACCCAAAAAAATAACCTCAGACAGAACATAACCCCAGATGGGGCCTGACGGGACTGCACTCACCACAGATGAGAAGTGCGGGTTCTGCTGCTCGCCGGCGAGAATGATCCGCTCCCAAAGCTTCAGAGTAACATTGGAAATATGATAGGAGCAGGTGATGGCTGAAGAGTGGAGCGGGGCAAGATAGGGAGCAGGAATGGTGGGCCAGCTGGGGGTCTGAAGGTCAATGACAACCAACTCTTCCTCCACCAGGACCACCAGGGCTGTGGGATTGTCATAACCTAGAGGAAAGAGGAAGATCACCAAGATGTGACTGCACATACATGACATTCTGGCTCATGAATGCTCAGCGGGATATTTTGTAAGATTATCCATATAGGACTATTAAGGCAATGTTCACACGGCTTATTTCAGAACGTATTTACATCGGATTGCCGATCGTAAATCCGTTCTGAAATCAGTTGAAAATCAGTTGCAAATAAGGGTCACTAAGTGTGGCACGTATTTGTAACTGATTCCCCGACGGATTCACCATCTCCAATCATTGTAGGTGGTGAATCCGTCCGGAAATAATTGACATGTGAATTGTTTTTCCGTCCGGATTGCCGTCGTCAATCCGCGGCGGCAATCCGGAACGGAACTACGCGTCGTGTGAACGACGAGCCGTATTTTCTATTGAAATCAATAGAAAATGGGCTGTTACTTATTTCTGACTGATATGCCGACGGACTGACGATCGTCAATCCGCGGCGAAGTAAGCCGTGTGAACGAGGCCTAAGAGCCATTTAAAGTGAAGTTTTCAGAAAGATACAATCAGGTGGTTTATGCTGCCCTATCTGAAAGCCGGATGAGACCGAGGGGGAGGAGCTGAGCTCTGTGATATATAGGGTTATATGATAGAAGAGAGAAGCTAAGCTCAGTGATATATAGGGTGCATAGAGGGTACAAGAGGATATACACTATGTACCCTATATATCACAGAGCTCAGCTCCTCTCCACTATAATAAAACCCTAAATATCACAGAGCTCAGCTCCTCTCTTCTATAATATAACCCTATATATCACAGAGCTCGGTTCTCCCCCCTCCATCATATAACCCTATATATTACAGAGCTCAGCTCCTCTCCTCTATCATATAACCCTATAGATCAGAGCTGTTTCTCTCCCTCTATCATATAACCCTATAGATCAGAGCTGTTTCTCTCCCTCTATCATATAACCCTATATATCCGAGCTCAGCTCCTCTCCCTTTATCATATAACCCTATATATCAGAGCTCAGCACCTCTCCCTCTATCACACCCTGCTCTCAAATATGGCAGAATGAACTACCTGACAGTTTTTACATTCTTTGATAGATAGACCTAAAGTGACGCTATCATAGTGATTTAAGTATTTTTTTTTTGCAATTTCATGTTTGCTCCATTCACATCCAAAGCAGCTTTCAAAAGAAGGCTGGTCGCCCTTGGAAATAGTGAGTTAGCCCCATTCCCATCTAGACATGCCACTGAACAGCTCACACATCTAAGTTCCTACAATGCTCTGAACCAAACCAGCAAAATTCTGAATTTAGCTTTCGTCGTGAAATGGAGAAGAACAGATATTTATAACTGTATGAAACACACAGAGCAAAAACAATAAAATACATTTCAGTCCTGACACTTTGCAGAGTTTGTGTTCGAGCTCAGTTTTTCGTACCGTCCTCACTCTTGGCGGGAAACACAGTGAAGAAATCGATGACTCGAGAGGTGAAGTCCAAGGTTACCAGATTCTTGCCTTGCATGATGGTGACGCAGTGCCGGTCCCCATAGCTGGCGCGAGGAATGCCCCCGCTGAACATGATGAAGTGATTCCTGCAGCCGAGACGGGGGGGGGGGGGGGGGAGGAAGGAAGGAAACAGTAAGAGAATACAAGAATGGTAAAGGAAGTCAAGTGTATGAATGGGGACCAGCGGCAGGAGGATGAGGATCCGCAACGTCCCAATGTCACAGAGGAAATCTCATCACAACGCAGCAGATGTTGTGCACTAGAGGCAGTATGGAAAACATGAAGAAACCTACCCGCAGCTGCTGGACTGCCACTGGATTTTATTGATGGCCTTGCAGGGAAATGGACCTAAGGGAACGACAGAAAATAGGACTAAGATACACTGGGAGTAGTAGTCTGCAAAGGAATATAATGAGGCCACATACACAGCACACTTATCAAGCACGGGGCTGCCATTTTCTTTTTTGGCTACCTTTGGGGTATGGTCTAAATTGGCAGACAATCCATACTGCACTTAGGCTATGTCCACACGGCGCAATTGCGGGGCGTACAGTACTCCCCGCTATCATGCCGAGTGTTCGGGAGGCGCGCTGATATGTACGTACTCCTGCCGCGCCTGCAAGTAATCGACATGTCACTTATCTCCCCGCACGTAATCCATAGTTCTCTCTTAGAACTATGGATTACCGTAATTTCGGCAAGTATCTCGCTCGTATTAGAGCGCAAATACGATGCAAAATGCGCGGCAAAATTACCCCGTGTGAACATAGCCTTAAAGGGGTTGTGCCATGAATGACTTATCTCCTCTCCACAAGTCCCGCTGCAGGGATCCTACAGAACCCAACCATGTGCACGGTCGCTCCATTCAAACTCTATTGAAGCGACAGATCACCGAGTACAGTGCTCCGCCATCCTCTGTCACTTCTATAGTGTCTGAATAGAGCAGCAGTGCGCATGTTTGACTGCCGCTTCATTTAAACCCTTTAAGGGTATGTTCACACGGCTTAAATTGCCGCGTATTTTGACGCGCATTTTGCCACGTATTGTGCGCCGCAATTACGGTAATTCATAGCTCTCAGAGCTATGGATTATGCATGGTCTCCCCCCACGTACAATACGATCGTATTGTACGCACGAGGGAGGAGAGGGGAGGGGGGGGGGGAATTGACATGTCAATTGTTGTCAGCGAATATGCGACGCTGACAATATGTGTGCTTTGGAAGTTCCAAAACACCCGTCTTATTGCGGCGCGTACTATACGCGCCACAATAGGCCGTGTAAACATACCCTAACACTGCATGAGTGCGACAGGTTGGATGGGGTGTCGGGGGCCCTGTCTTAGCGATCGGTGGGGGTGCCAGCAGCGGGACCTGTGAATAAGTGATGTCATTTGTGGCACAACCCTCTTGAAGGGGATGCGCCCATGTCAGACACTTATGGCATATAACTATTAATATCCAATAGGTGCAGGTCCCACCTCTATCTTGAAAATAGATCTCTGGAAGACGATAGAAAGAGATAGAAGGGGGCGCTCATTCTGTTCTATGGGAGTTCAGAGTACAAGTGAATGTGCTTGGTTGTACTAACATCCAATTGAAGTAAATGGGGAGGATCATCCAAGACCAACCAACTCTCTTCAAAAGCCTCTGTAAAGAACAGAGGTGGGACCTGCCCCTATCAGACATTTGATATCTCCTATCCATATGCTATAAATGTCAGATGGAGGGCAGCCCTTTAGCTTGCAGCCCAGAGATTCATAACCACCGACAGAACCAAAGCCTAATCAATATACACACAGAAGCGGGATTCCTCCCATCTCAGGGTGAACCCACCGTATGGTATCGTAGAGGTCACAGGCTGCGACGTTGTGGAGGAGTTGCTGCTCTCTGCCCACACCATGTATCCTCCATCACTGTGAGAGCTGATGAAGGACGACCCGCTGCTCTCCCAGAACAGGCTCTCCAATTGCTAAAAAGGTAAAATAAAGAGGGTGAAACAAAAATTGAAAAAATAAAAATTGATGTGGACAACCTTAGGTTTAAATTGGATACAGCTATCCTAAGTAACACCCTGCCTCCCCCAACAACCAAGCACATCTAAGGCTATGTTCACACGGCTTAACTGCGGGACGTAATTACGCCCCGCAATTACGCCGTGTGGACGAGGGCGGGGCGGGAGCGGGGGAGTAAGCAGGGGGCCGGCACTTCGCCGGCCCATTGACTATCACTGCTAGGGCGTGTATACGCCGCTAGAAAGTGACAGTCAATTATCTCCCCGCCCGGCGGATTCGCCGGGCGGGGAGAGGAGACGTAATCCATAGTTCTCTATGAGAACTGTGAATTACCGTAATGAATGGGCCGTTTTCGGCCCGTAATTGCCGCACCGAAATACGGCCCATTTTAAGCCGTGTGAACATGGCCTTATACTTCTCTCACCTTGGATCCAATGATGGACCATCTTCATCCTCTGTTTTTCCCTATCCTAATCAGTCTTAAAGCAAGATTGCATGCTACGGGCAACAAAGACAATCATAGCACACTGCTCCTCTATGAAGGGGGACTTATACTCAACTCTCCTTTGATCCAGCGATGTGCTGTCCTCACCCTTCACCAATCTTCTGTTATCTCCTGTTTTTATGCTGCCGATACAGCAGTCATGTGCCACTGGCTGGTGTCACTGTTCCGAATTAAGTGCCAGTCAGTAAGTAATATACATAGATATGTATGTGTGATATCTAGATGTGTGTAACATCTATATATTCATTCTCTCATAACACACACATTATATATATACACATATACATATATATACATATACATATATATATATATATATACACATATATATACATATACATATACATATATATACACACATATACACACACATACACATATATACATATACATATATACACACACACACACATATACATATTGGCTGGCTCTCCATAAGGTACCTTATTCATATTGAGGAAAATCATAGTGGAAATCCCACTGTTCGATGCTTTGGCCCATTTGGAGGAGGCGTGTGTATCTAGATATATATCTAAATCTAGATAGAGAGAGATCTAGATATATAGATCTATCTAGATTTAGATATATATCTAGATACACACGCCTCCTCCAAATGGGCCAAAGCATTGAACAGTGGGATTTCCACTATGGATTTTCCTCAATATGAATAAGGTATCTTATGGCGAGCCAGCCAATAGCATGTGACCGCTGTATCGGTGATGCCCTGTTTGACATAAGATCAGGAGTTAACAGAAGATTGGTGAAGGGTGAGGACAGCACGTCGCTGGACCAGAGATAAGTTAAGCATAAGTAGGATACTGTTCTATGGGGGAGGGACCACACACACGACACTATTTGAACAAAGAGGTGGTCGGGACTCTTAGGCCATGTCCCCACGGCACGGGTTTCACACGGTTTTTGGTTTTGAAAATAGTCTGCAAATCAGGTGAAAACTTTTTACACAGCCTCTATGGAAAACCTGCGCAGTAGTCCCCACTGCGCAGGTTTTCCACCCAGCGGTGTTTCAGACCGCCAGCAGCCCAAAAAACACAGAACATGTTCATTCTTCCGGCTGTTTTCGGACGGAAGATGAATATGTCTATGTGAAGGGCTTTTCTACGCTAACCGCGGAGAAAAGCCTTCCCAGGCACGAAAACAGTTCAAATACCGGTCGGATAAACCAACCGGTATTTGGCCTGTGCCGTGTAAACGGCCTCTTATAGACATGAATGGGAGCTCAAATTGTAGCCGAGTGGCGATGTTCAGCTATAAATTGGAACTCCCACTGAGAAGAGTCTACGGAAGAGTCCCGCCCACCTCTCCATTCAGAACTGAGAAGTTTTGGGGTTCATTTAGGAGATCGGTGCGGGTCCCAGAGGTGGAGGTGCAAGCAGATCTGATAAGCTATGTACTACCTAGCGCAGGTTCTAATATGGGGTGGAGCATGACAACGTCCTCGGTGTCATGCCCCGCCCCCGGCGTAACCGTGTCAGATTTTCTTGAAGCGTTCCTTTAGAGATATTATACCAAGCTTTGTCTTAGTCACCTGGTTGCCCAAAAAGTGATGCTCCACTTTCCTGGACTCTCGGTCCCATAAGGCCACCAGTCCCCGGCTGTATCCAATGAGCATCTTACTCGGCTGCTGTGGATGCTGCTGCAGAGACTCAACCGGACCCAGGGTCTTCCCGCACCTATAGTCATCTGGAAGGCTGTAAAGGAGCGCTGCATTACATACACACAACATAAACAATAAGGTGCAGTGTGCTACATCCCCTAAAGCACTTTGTCACCCCCCCCCCCCTCATTTACTTATATCCAGGGTTTTCAGTATTCCTTATTTTGCATAATATCGGGTAAATTTTTGCCTTCATCGGTGCTATTTGGCCTGTATACAGGGTAGCTGTGGTCTATGGTGTCTTTTTTTAAAAAAAAAAAAAAAATCTTTGTGAATTCAAGCATATCTTTTCCTTATTGTGTTACTTTTGTGGTGTGGAACTTTTTTTTTCTCTTTTTTTTTTTTTTTAAATAGCATTAAATTAATGGGGGACAGCCCCATTTAGCACCTTAATAACCGCAACACCGAAACGCTGTGAAGAAGGGAGGTCAATTCTTTCACCTGGTGATCAATACACGTTGGGGGAAAAACTGAGGTTACCGTTATTGTGGGGCGCATTTCGGGCATATTGCAACGCAATTACGCGCTGAAATATGCCCTGCAATTACGTCGTGTGAACGTAGCCTTAAGAAAATGATTTGTTGACACTATGGTTTGTGTTTTTTTCTATAAATGCAATACAAACTCATATACTGTGATAACCAAAAAAAAAAAAACCAAAAAAAAAAAAAAAAAAAAACCACACCACTAGAGCCAGGAGGACATTTTTTTTTTTGTTGATTATAAGGGAGTCAATTGCAAGTTATCGCCCAAAAGGTTGCAGCCATCGTCCCATGTCTTATATAGTTTGTATTCTTCTCACTTTTCCCCTCGGAGTCTACGTAAGAAACCATTTAGTCTACTGGAAAATTTGAAGCTCCCTCTTGATTTCAGGTTGAGTGTAAAATTTTTCAAATGAACAATTGCCATTTTTGGAAAAATATTTTCTCTTTTTCTTTCTGAATCCGATTCTAACCATTTTAAATCAATACGAATCTTTCAGCGACCATCAATATAACATGAGCCACGTGTGACAGACTAATGGAGTTCTATTCATTGTCATCTTCCTCCTCACTATCCTCCTCCGGACTATGCAATAAAAACAGTAATTGATAACTGTTTGCCATTCCCTTCCGCCTAGAGAGCAATACATTTCTAATTCTAATGTAGTGCACTTCCCCCCCCCCCCTCTTTGTTTCAAGACCTTGCTCCAACACAAAGCTGCATTGTCCCTATACCGGTGGCAAAAAAAAAAATGTAAAAAAATAATGACCTTTAACCCCACCTTATCCCTGCTTTCTGGGGTAATCAAATTTGTAAAAAAAAAAATAAAAATAAAAATTGATTAAAGGGGTTGTCTCACTACATTGATTCATCTCACCTCAGTCTGGTTTTCTTGGTTTCACTTGGTTTCTAGGCTGCAGTAGAAGCCAGGTCTGTAGCTATAGCAACCAGTGCTGGCAGCCTATCAGGAGAGACTGAACAGGTCTGTAGCTATAGCAACAGGTGCTGGCAGCCTATCAGGAGAGAGAGAACAGGTCTGTAGCTATAGCAACCAGTGCTGGCAGCCTATCAGAGAGATTGAACAGGTCTGTAGCTATAGCGACCTGAGGAGCTGATGCAGCCCATACAGGAGGGGATATCTAGGAATAGGTTGGACACTTAATGGACACCTACTGCAAAGTGACTTGTTCTTGCAAGATCTTTAACATAAAAAGCAGCGATCCCTGTAGTGAGACGACCCCTTTAACCCTACAGGCAGGGATATGGTGGGGTCAGAGGTAATTTTTTTTCCCCCAAAAACAAAACCACACACACCATTTCTCTATGGTGACAAGATAATCTCCTCTTGGAGGTGCTCGTGTCTGCTGAGGAGGTCTACAAACCTTATATAACCACAGCCCCGACACCCGAGAGCAAAAGCTTACTGGTGCTTACGCTTCTGGCATAGTTGCTAGAGACTTGCCATAGCTCTAAAGGGAAACCATGTAGATGGACTACAAGTCCCAGCAAACTAACTTCTAGGACCGTCCTTACCTTTGTAAGATCTCATCCTGCAGCAGAGTCTGATCTTCCAAGAGTTTCAGGCTTGGAATTTGGACAAAATATACCCCGCCTCCTTCCGTTCCCAGAGCGGCGACATCACAGGACGCCGCGACTAGGATCACCGTCACACGGGTGGCACTGGGAGGGGAACTGAACCAAAAAAAATAAAATAAAATTATAAATCTGCACATATACAATCTCCAAGTTACATAAACCAAAACCACTTTATTCTCGTGCTACCTCCATTCACCTCGCAGGTACCAGCGGAAAACACTGGAGGATAAAAGACCCCAAAGCTGCACCCAGGACACCACAAAGCCTCCACCAGAGCGAACCTCTTCCCCTCCCAACGCTTGTATATCACCGATTACCGATACAGCGCAAACATTAGGGGCGTGTCCAGCTGACAGAGGCGGGGTCTCCTGAGGCCCCTCCTCCACTATCGACAGCCAAGAACCTAAAAAGGGTTAATGAATATTTGTCATACCCCTGTAGCCAATTATAGGTCTAATACCAGCCTTGAAATTCATGGCTCCTCTAGTCACACCCAGAGCTGCATTCCAAATTCGGTCAGCAGCATTCTGACCAACACAAACAGGTTAGTGGAGCTCGTAGGCTACACTGGACCCGAATGCAGAACACTGCGGGAACCACTGCCCCGAAATTAGCTGCCGGCAATAATCTTGTCCATCCAGTATGGTCTAGTTCTAGCGAAAAGGAAAAACCCTACAGGAACAATTTTGCACCTTACTGGCGGGTGAGGTATTTTTTTTTCCCCTCTTTGGGCTGAAAAATCAACTTTGAAATATTTCAGACACCCCCCACATATTCATGTCTAACCTTTGGTCTGCGAGGAGTCTCTCTCTCCACCTGACAGGAGACTACAACTCCCATCATATCCCAAGTAGGAGAGAGACACAAATGCAGACAGTGCTACCTATCAGACAAGCGTGAGAGAGAAAGAAGGGGGGGGTGCGAGTACTTGGCGCAGTCGAACCCTGGTCGGCCTGGGAGCAGGAAGCTGCGGGTTTCTTCCAGGTACGAGCAGCCATCTTTCTGCTGCAGCTCCCACAAGTGGATGGTGTTTTCGTCCAGCAACGAGAGGAGACGACCCTGGAGAGAAAAAGAGCGAGAGGTGAACGTCCTGCTACCGAAATACGGGGTCGCCCCAATGGCAATGCTGCAAGGGAGATGCGCCAGTCGGGGTCTGGGAAAGCTGGGTGACAACCCATGCGGGTAAATGAACAGTTTTAGTGATCATTGAGCTTTTCCAGGTAAATCTAACAAAAACGGGCACAGTTACTACAGTCAAGGGTGGCAGAATCCTGGAGCAATTTGTGCCAAAATTATCGTACATGCTTCACACCACATTTACTACGTATTTTAGACTCTTTTGTACCTCTTCCGCCAAAAAAGGGCGTAGAAGGGGGATGTGGCTTAGTAGGGGGGGAGTTTGCACCAGAAATTCTAGTGGCATTAAAAGAGAACCTGTCACACAGATTATGCCCCCTGGCTGAGGACAGCACAAGCCAGTGTCAGACCTGCTGTTTCCAGCGCTGTGCCCCTTACTCTGTAAGATGCTGGAGTTTTCGTGTATTTAATGCTCAAATCTGCAGTTTTCAGCCAGAAGAGTCATTCGAAGAGTCCTTCAGAGAGTCAGGTTTTTCAAACCCCGCCCACCTGAGGCTAGCCACGCCCACCTCAACTGACAAATATTACTTTGAATAGGTAGTAACATGTGAATAACTCAGTGGGCGGAGCTAGCCTTTGGTGGGTGGAGCTAACACCTGCTCATGAATAAGATTTGAGGGGAAAATGCTCTAAAACTGCAGCATCTTACAGAATAAGGGACACAGCGCTGGAAACAGCAGGTCTGACACTGGCTTGTGCTGCCCTCAGCCAGGGGGGGCATAACCTATGTGACAGGTTCCCTTTAAGTAAGCCATCTAATAAGGGTATGTTCACATGGTTTACTGCGGCACGTATAGTACACACCGCGCGTTTTGGAACCACGCTCTGATCAGCGGCCCCGATAGACATACATTGTCAGCGCCGCGTAATCGCCACTAACCCTTGACATGTCAATCCCCCCCCCCCCCGCGTGTACAATACGATCATATATGTGAGGAGGGGGGAGGGGGGGGTGACGCGTAAATCCATGTTCACCGACCCTAAAAGTTAAAGTGTTCGGCAGCGTTCACACGGTGTATTGTGGCGCATACCTGTGTGTGCAATACACCTGCTGCTGAAAGTACTCGTTGGCCTCCTATTCACTTACATTTTCCCCACACGGTACGTGCCGGAAAATCAGTCTGGTGATCATTGTAAGACTGTCTAAGACAGGGGTGTCAAACCGCGGCCCTCCAGCTGTTGGGAAACTACAACTCCCATGATGCCCACTGTTATAGATTATACAAATGCATGATGGGAGTTGTAGTTTCCCAACAGCTGGAGGGCCGCGGTTTGACACCCGTGGTCTAAGATGGAAGGGGATGTGGTTGGATCCGAAAACCAAACTCAAAAGCGCTGCGTAAGGCCTCGTTCACACGGCTTATTTGCCGACGGATTGGCGCCGTATTCCGCGCCGGATTTGCGCTTCAGTACGGCGCCAATCCATCGGAGTCATTACGGTAATCCACTGCTCTCATAGAGAACAGTGGATTCCGTCGCTCCTCCCCGCTCGGCGAATCCGCCGCGGGGGGAGAAAGTGACATGCACATTATTTACGGCGCGGACGCGCCGTAAACAATGCATTGTCTATGGGGCCGGGAGCGGCGCCCCCGCTGCGCTCAGGCCCCGCCCCCGTCCCGCCCCTTATTCACGGCGGATTTGTGCGCTCAATACGGCGCACAAATCCGTCGGGAATAAGTCGTGTGAACACGGCCTAAAAAGAATCCAAAAAACGCATCCAACATGCAGCTTTGCGTTTGGCTGCAGCAGGATCGCACCCTATAGTTTTAAATAGGGCGGCTGCATCAAACTGATCAAGAATTGACATGATAATGCTTTGAACGGATCCGAAAGACGCGCCAGCGATCGCTCGTCTGAACGCCGACGCGCGTTTTACATTGAAAGCAACGTAATCAGACTGTAGATGGTTAGATGCGTGTCTGGGTCTGAAACCCGGATCCAAACACGCATCTAAAAACGGATCCCAACACACCGTGTGAACAGACCCTTAGACAGTATCGAGAAGTCAGTCCCAATGGGCTTCCTTTATCAAAATGGTTCACACAGCTGATTTTAATCCTGTTTTCAGAACATATCCTCACCAAAAACCGCATAAAAAAGCCTCCAAAACGCCCCCAGTTTATTTTTATTGATGCCCATGTAAAACAGTGTTAGGGTCTGTTCACACAGCTTATATGGATGTGGTTTTCCGAGTGTTTCGACTCCCAAAACTGCATCATAACGTCGCCTGAAACGATGTTCTTCAGAAGAGGTTTTTGACGAGGTTTTCCCCCATACAAATAGCCAGGTCGAAAACCACGCTGAGAAACGCGTCAAAGACCGCGCCTAAAACACACTTCAAGAATTGACGACCCTTCTTTTTCAGAGCTTTCAAAGAAGCGCGTAAAAACCTCGTCGTGTGTGAACTACAACGAGGTTTTACATAGGACTTAAAAATGAACGGAGGGCGGGGGGGAGGGGGCCTTTTGGACGCGGAAACGCTCCAAAAACTTCGTCCAAAACAGCGTCCACATAATCCTGTGAACATACCCTTAAAGGGAACCTGTCACATAGGATATGCCCCCCCTTTCTAAGGGCAGCACAAGCCGGTGTCAGACCTGCTGTTTCCAGCGCTGTGTCCCTTATTCTGTAAGATGCAGCAGTTTTAGAGCATTTACCCCTCAAATCTTATTCATGAGCAGATGTGAGCCCTGCCTACTAAATGCTAGCCCTGCCCACTGACCGTTATTCTCATGTTTCTACCTAATCAAAGTAATAGGTTTGTCAGTTGAGGTGGGCGGGGCTAGCTCAGGTGGCTGGGTTTGAAAAAAACTGACTCTCTGAAGGACTCTTCGAATGATCTACTTCTGGCTGAAAACTGCAGATTTGAGCATTAAATACACGAAAACTGCAGCATCTTACAGAATAAGGGACACAGCGCTGGAAACAGCAGGTCTGACACTAGCTTGTGCTGTCCTCAGCCAGGGGGGCAAAAACTGTGTGACACGAGTATTAGACGCTTATTTGGAAGCTGTTTTGGGAGCTGATAAAGAAGCATCACTTCTATTCTTGAAGCGTTTTCAGCACTGAAAATCCCCATAGGAATCAATGGAAAGCTTCAAAACCTTGGTGCATTTTTTGCATGGATGAAAACCTCACCCAAAACTGCATCTCTGAAGAAGCGCGTTTCGATGCAGTTTTGGGCGCTGGGGTGGGGAGGAGGTGTCCAAATGAGCCATGTGAACATACGACTGTTTTTAGTCGCTGTGTTCAACAAAGACCACTACTACTTTGGCCTTTTACAAGTAAGGCTCTGTCTCCCCTGCAGTGGACAATAAACGACCTGAAAACAGAATACTAAACGTTCATGAAGCTGAGTTTTCTGTCCCCTCCTGTCAAAAGCAGCTGAAAAAAAGGCAGTTTTTTGTCGCGATTTGCGTTTTTTGGCGCGTTCTTTACAAGCGTTTTTTGCTCGTCTTCAAGCCTGTTTTTTAATGTCTGCATAAATTAAGCCATTGGATGCAACTCCGCCCTACAAAAGGATAAATAAAGCACCTCTTTGCATTTATATGAGATCTTGAAGTCGTTTTACGGATTTTAGGAAGTTATCTTGCGTTTGTCGCCAAAAAATAAGTTTATGGATTTTGGCCCAATAGTCAATTTAATGGATTTTGGTGCTAAAATCCGTAATGTTACAGATTTTGATGCTAATAAAGTTATCTCTTCCGACGCCAAAAATACGAGAGTTTTTTTTTTTTTTTTTTTACAGTTTTTGCGCAAGAATCCTTTAACGGATTTTGGCACGAAAATCCTTTTCTTAACATATGTTGGCGCTTACAAAGTTGAGAAAAGGATTTTAGCGTAAAAAAGTCCGTAAAAAACGTATTTTTAGCGTCAGAAGTGAGAACATATTTTGGCGCAAATAAAGTTGAGTATTTTAGAAAAAAAAAAAAAAAAAAAAAAAGTTATATATTTGGCGTCATAAGCAAGATGAAAATTTTAATTTTATCTTGCTTCTGACGCCAAAAATGCGTTTTTTTTTTGTTTTTTTTTTAACGGATTTTGGCGCCAGAATCCGTTTGTTTTTTTTCTTTTTAATGGATTTTGGTGCTAAAATCCTTTGAACATATTTTGGTGCTAATAAAGTTCTCACTTCTGACAGCAAAAATAAGTTTTTTTAACGAATTTTGGCACTAAAATTATCTTTACAGATTTTGCCGCTAATAGTGCCAAAATTCGTTAAAAAAAACGTATTTTTGATGTCAGAAGTGAACTTTATTAGCGCCAAAATATGTTAAGAAAAGGATTTTAGCATCAAAATCCATTAAAAAAAAAAAAAAAAAAAAAAAGGATTCTGCCGCCAAAAATCCATAAAAAAAAAAAAACTATTTTTAGCGAAAAATGTGAATTGCGCAAAAATCGTTAGTGGCCAAAGCGTGATCATTTTATTACAAAAGGTACAAAAAAAGGACACATCAGACACTTGTATGCAAATTTGATCAGGTATAACCTTTATTACACCCATTTTAAAGGGGGACTTGGGTCCCTGGGGGGTTTTTCATTGAAAAACCCGGGGCAAAAAAAACGCCAAAAAGACGCCCGGCGTTTTCCCCATAGACTCCGTAGTAAATTTTCTCTCGGGCTTTTTAGAGCTGTTGCAAAATCGACCAGTGAAAAAAAAAGCAGAAAAAAAAATCAGTGGAAGCGGGAAAGGTTTTACATTAAGTCTATGGGGATGATTACGTTTTTTTTCAGTTTTTAAAAAAACAAAAAAGCTAAAAAAAACCAGCGTTTTTCTGTCATGAGACGGGCCTAAAAACCGTCTGCTTCCTTAGCAACACATGGGTAAAAAAGAAAGTCTCTAAGGGTGGCTGTTCAAAGAAACCAATTGGAGCTCACAGCAGTGTTGGAAATGACAGCTGGGCTCTGATGGTCTTTGTTGCACCGCAAAAGTTCACTTTTAGGTCTTTTTAACACGCTTTTTTTTTGGGGCCCATTTTTCTAGTGCATTTCACGTGCTGGAAAACAGGCAAAAAATAAAAGTTAGCCTCAGACAAGCTCCACATCTTCCGTCATTGAACAGAATGTAAAATCCGTCTTGTTGTTCACATGAAGCGCGTTTCAATGGGGATCGAGGACGGGGATTTTTAAAATAAGCCTCTAACCAGGCGAGTGAACATACCCGCCGACAGTTCTGAGACATGAGGCCATATTTTTTTACCCACTATGGCAGTGTCTACCTGTCCGGGTAAGAAGTGCATCTGGGTCACGGTGGCGGTTTCCTTGTGCAGTCCGGTATACTCCACGCCAGGGGCCCCATATCTGGAGGAGGTCGGGGTAAAGGGAGATAAACATCTCAAGAAAGAGAAATATTAAGCTCAGACACAGAAGCCGGGAGCACGAGTAGGCTTTTTTCCTCCGGCCTCTTTTTCCTTAACCTGGTGTTCCCTTTTTATTCCTCCGCAGCCCCTTTCCCTATAATCTGTGTTTCCTCTGTTTTCCCTCCCCACCCTTTCCCCATAACTCTGGCTGTTCCTCTTGTTTTTCCTCCTGCCTCTTCTCTTTTTAAAATCTGTGTGTTCCTCGTTTTCCCCCTGCAGCCTCTTCTCCTTAACTCTGGCTGTTCCTCTTTTTTCCCCTCCCCACCCCTCTCCCTTTTTTTTTTGTGCGTTCCTCTGTTTTTCCCCCTGCGCCTCTTTCCTAAACTCTGGCCGTTCCCCTGTTTTTCCCCCTCCTGCAGCCTCTTCTCCTTAACTCTGGCCCGTTCCTTTTTCCTCCTGCAGCCCTTCTCCATAAATCGTGTGTTTTCCTCCCCCTCGCCCCTTTTTCCTATCCTGTGCGTTCCTCTGTTATTCCCCCTGCACCTCTTCTCCTATAACTCTGGCTGTTTCCCCTTTTTATTCCTCCTGCAGCCTCTTCTCCCAAACTCTGTGCTGTTCCTTTTTATTCTTCCTGCAGCCTTCTCCTTTAAAAAATGTGCGTTCCTCTGTTTTCCCCCTGCAGCCTCTTCTCCAAACTCTGTGCTGTTCCTCTGTTTTTCCCCCCTGCCCTCTTCTCCTATAACCTGGCGTTTCCCCTTTTCCTCCCCCGCAGCCTCTTCTCCCAAACCTGTGCTGTTCCTCTTTCCTCCCGCAGCCTCTTCTCCTATAACCCGTCTGTTCCTCTGTTTTCCCCCCTGCGCTCTTTCCTATAACTCTGGCTTTCCCTGTTTTTCCTGCAGCCCTCTCTATAACTCGTGTTTCCTTGTTTTTTCCCCTCACCCCTTCTCCTATAACTCTGGCTTTCCTCTGTTTTCCCCTGCACCTTTTCCAAACTCTGGCTTTCCTCTGTTATTCCCCCTGCGCCCTTTCCTAAACTCTGTGCTTTCTCTTTATTCCCCTGCAGCCTTTCTCCTAAAACTCGTCTTTCCCCTGTTATTCCTCCTGCAGCCCCTTCTCCCATAACTTGGCTGTTCCTCTTTTTTTCCCCCAGCCTCTTTTCCTATAACTCTGTGCTGTTTCCCCTGTTATTCCCCTGCAGCCTCTTCTCCTATAACTCTTGCTGTTTCCCCCTTTTTCCTCCCGCAGCCCCTTCTCCCATAACCTGGCTGTTCCCCGTTTTTCCTCCCCGCACCTCTTCTCCTATAACTCTGTGGTTCCCTGTTATTTTCCCCTGCACCTTCTCCCATAACTCTGTGCTGTTCCTTGTTTTCCTCCTGCAGCCCTTCTCCTATAACTCGTCGTTCCTCTGTTATTCCCCTCCGCAGCCTTTTCTCCTATAACCTGGCTGTTCCTTTATTCCCCGCAGCCTCTTCTCCTATAACCTTGCTGTTCCTTTTTCCTCCTCAGCCCCTTCTCCTTAACTCTGTGGTTTTCCCCTGTTATTCCCCCCCTGCAGCCTCTTCTCCTATCCTTTGGGGTTCCCCGTTATTCCCCTGCAGCCCCCTTTTCCAAACTCTGGATGTTCCTTGTTTTTCCTCCTGCACCTCTTTCCATAACTCTGTGCTGTTCCTCGTTATTTCCCCCTGCAGCCTTTCTCCCATAACTCTGGTGTTCCTTGTTATTTTCCCCCTGCACCTCTTTCCCAAAAACTGTGTTTTCCTCTGTTATTCTCCCGCACCTCTTTCCTAAACTCGGGGTTCCTTGTTTTTCCTCCTTTGCAGCCTTCTCCTATAATCTGGTGTTCCTCTGTTATTCCTCCTGCAGCCTCTTCTCCTTAACTCGTGCTGTTCCTCTGTTATTCCCCTCAGCCTCTTCCCTTTTCTCTGTGCTGTTCCTGTTATTTCCCCTGCAGCCTCTTCTCCTATAACTCGTGTGTTCCTTGTTATTCCTCCTGCAGCCTTTCCCTATAACTCTGGCGTTCCTCTATTCCCCTGCAGCCCTTCTCCTATAACTCGTGCTTTTCCCCTGTTATTCCCCCTGCGCTTTCTCCTATAACTCGTCTGTTTCCCCTGTTATTTCCCCCCTCCTGAGCCCTTTTCCTATAAACCCGGCTGTTCCTTGTTTTTCCTCCTGAAAATCTTTTCCCATAACTCTGTGCGTTCCTCTGTTTTTCCTCCCCCCTGCGCCCCCTTCCCTATAACTCTGTGCTGTCCTTGTTATTCCCCCTCAGCCTTTCCCCATACTCTGTGCTGTTCCTTGTTTTCCTCCTGCAGCCTCTTCTCCTATAACCTGTGCGTTCCCTGTTATTCCTCCCGCAGCTTTTTCTCCTATAATTGTCGTTCCTCTTTATTTTCCAGGTTTTTTTTTTAAACGAAAGTCAGTTGGCGTTCCCGTCCGTTTTTTAAAGGGTTTTTCCATGCTCAACTAACTCCGACAAGCACTAATTGGACAACGCCGAAACACTCCCCTAATAGGTAACACCCATCTTTCTCACTGGTAATTTCTAGGAGGAATAACAGGGGAACCACACAAAGATTTGAGGAAAGAGGTTTCAGAATTGTAACTTAAAACAGGGAACACCATCACTTACTAAAACAGGAACGGGACCCCTCCAGGTTTATTTCCCCCCCTTTACTTCATTAGAAATTGTTTCTATGTTCACTGTCGCTCCATTAACTCTGCCTACCTGCAGCTGTATACAGGATTCCTGGCTGCCGCAACAGTCTGTACGTTCACGTGACCTGTCCTCTGATTGGCTGACAGACACTGTGGTTTTAATGCTGACAGCAAGTCTGTCTCTATGTAATCCTATTAGGCTAACTTAGAGCCTCCCATAGGAATGTAAAGCGAGAATCACTTCTCCGTTACACATCCATGCTGTGTGTTTCAGCAGCTCAGAGAGCAGATCACATGACCCATGGGCAGCAGTGAGAAATCCTGTATTCAGCTGCAGGTAAGCCAAATTACTGGCAATACGGTG
The DNA here is from genome assembly GCA_025379985.1 of Phyllomedusa bahiana. Classification (NCBI taxonomy): domain Eukaryota; kingdom Metazoa; phylum Chordata; class Amphibia; order Anura; family Hylidae; genus Phyllomedusa; species Phyllomedusa bahiana. Next base: position 15,351 of record JAODAL010006406.1, on the reverse strand, counting down.
TACCGAATGCAATTTCTAATGAACAAAAGGTAGAAGAAGGGAGAAAAAACAAAAATAAAAAAAATCCTTTAAAAGAAAAAAAATGCATTGTACTACAGCATTTTTTTCTGTATTTTTTGACAGAATCTGCGTCAGATGTAATTATAGTCCCAATAGATTAAAAAAAAAAAAAAAAAAATAACGTTTGGTTGCATCTATAAGGATATATTCACATCTGACGCAGATTGTAAAAAATAACCGAAAAAATGGTGTAGTACAACTTTTTTTTAAAAAAAAAAAAAAAAAAAAAAAAAAAAAAAAATATATATATATATATAATATATATAATATTTACACACACAGTAATACCCCGTTATCCACCGCTTCGGTATCCATCATTTTTACAGTTACATCATCATCAAATTTGCAAAAACCTCGTTATCCATCATTTGCTTCACAGTACAACACTTTATATTCAATATTTCCCTGAGTATACAACCCTCCCTTAAATTTACTGCAGCTACTTTAGTTGGTGCCATAAAGCCACCTAATCTTTTACTGTATCCTGCTTAACATATTCTTTATGCCTTGTTTTACATTATTAACACTATAATGTACTGTACATAATAAAAATGTTTTTTCTCCTTTTTATCCATTTCGTACTTTTCTGCAACGTAACCCCGTTGGATAAAGGGGATACATAATATAATATATAATAAAATAATTATTTATATATTATATATATAATATATATATATATATATATATATATATAAAATACACAAAACCACAAAACACAACACACACACACAAACCCCCTAGTTTTTCAAACTGAGACTTAGGGGGGGTGGCTAACATTTAACACTGAGTCACGCCCCATGATAACCAAGTGCCAGCATGCCACAGCTGCACATGAGATAAAGAACGTTAGGGGAAATCTTGTAAAAAAGGGAACAGACAGCAAAACAAATTTAAAAACCCCTTTCCCTGCACTACCAAAACTAAAAAATGTTTTGTTGCTGGAATTAAATTTAATAAATCTTCCTGTCCTGACTTACATACAATTTCAACTTAACAAACCTACAGTCCCTATCCCGTTTGTAACCCGGGGACGGCCTGTGTACGTATATATAATAAATAAATAAATTAATAAAATATATTATATAAAATATATAATATAAATATATACACACACTACACATACACACACACACAGTCCCCGCATTACAAATGGATAGGGGCCAATGTTTACACTAAAATTTGATTATTTCTGTGCTGTAATATTGCCACGTATGCAGTTTTGCGTGAATGCTTTGATGTTTTTTGTGCTCATTATGGAAAATTAAAAATTCAGTTAAACCAAAAAATATAAGATAGGGACTGAAAATAAAAGTCAGAACAGGCATGTTTCTTAAATGCTTTTTTTTTTTTTTTTTTTAGCGCAGGGAAGGGTTGTTACATTTGTTTTGCCGTCTCTGCCCCTGTTAATATTTCACCTCATGTGCTGCTGTGGCATGCTGGCACTTGTCGTTCCACAGTTACCATTTGCTCTGTAACAGGGAACTATAAGTGCCAGCAGGCCCCATAAGTCTCCATTTGTAACTAGGGGACAGATGTAAGTCGGGGACCGCTTGTATACACATTCTATTATATCTGCTAATCCAGCATTTGGTCCCATTGCTGTAATGGATTCACCCACATAATTACAAGGTGCACGTGTGTCACATACAAGCAAGAAGTCTTCTGTAAAATTATATAAAAAACACCCCGTGTTTGTTGTGCACACAACTGCCTTAAGACACGTATGCAGCTACTGGGTGTCTGGGATGAGTCACAATGATGCTGCGGTCCGACCAAAAGATGGCAGGTTCACAAGTGGTTTACAGTAGGAAATCTAACTTGCATGAAATCCGCAGGCTCGGACCGGCCAACCAGGGAAACCCTGGATGGGTAACTTAAAAGGGGTTTTGCCACAAAGTAAAATTGACGGGGGAAGCTTGCAAATTAAATAAACATTTTCACCATTCATTATTATTATTAAAAATTCTGCACCGTTTTTGTCTTAGCTGCTCCTTTAGTGATCCATTGTTTACAGCTCGTCTCCAGGGGATACGACCAGGGCTGAGAGCTCCTCACTCCTGGTCGCACATGCTCAGACATCACCTCTCCTCTCGGGCGGCTACTGAATGTTCAATCCCCAGGTGCTGTCATTCTACCCCCGTCCTCTGTGCTCCTTAGTAACTAGTCAAACAGTGCAAATAAATAAAAAGAAACCTCAATCAGGTTTGTGCATTGATAAAGACAAAAACAAAACAAACAAACAAAAAAAAAAAAGAAAAAAAAAAAAACAGGGTTGGTTCCTGCGGGGATTCGAACCGAGGACCCTTGTGCCTGGAGGCAAAAACTTTACCTCTCAGCTACTCACAATGCTTTACATAAACATGCCTTTCTTTGACTAGAGAAAGGAAAGGCCTGGTGATTGCATATCATGTGACCCAGCAGCATGACATGCAATATAAACAAATCACACACGCCCCCTTCTGAGCACACAGAGCTGAAGAGCTGGATGCAGGAGGCATGAGATGAGATCGTGGCAAAACCCCTTTAAGGGAGAAAGGCAGCGAAAGAGGCAAAATGCAAAAGACTGAGTGCAAGTCATGTACAGTTGCTCCACCAGTGGACCCCATCAAGAAATCGGCTCCACCGGGTGCGGCCAGGCACCCCAGTCCGACTGGATCAATCCATACACCCGATCTCACTTGGTAATGCAGAGTTCACATGGATTATTGCCATTTTACATAAGAACACCTAACCACATGTAACTGGTTTTGTCACGTCCATAAAAGCCCAATTAAAATAGAAGATTTATCCTGTAGATGTAAGAAAAATTCCAAAACCGACAAAATTGTGGCTTTTCACATCCGCCTCAGAAATTGGAATAAAAAGTGATCAAAAACTCCCTTGTCTCCCACAATGGTTATATAAAATAAAAAAAAAAAAAAAAAAAAAACACCAAACATACGTGGGACATACGTGGAAAAACACACACCACCGCCACTCACACACACGCAAAGGGTCACATCATTATGACCAGTGGTCAGGAAGGTGGGGGGGGGGGGGTTAAATGAATACGCAAGCAGAGTCATCAGGTGTCATCCTCTATTTAGTTTACCGTCCCTTTAAATAGGAATAAAATTGATATTCATGGACGGTAGCGTGAAGTTAAGGTGACACCGGAGTCCTGAGCTGTGCGACACTACAGAGAGCAGGAAACAAGTCCGCTCCACCTGCGGCGGCGCAACCAGATCCTCCATCCCTGTACAAACTGCAATCTCCAGCCCTGTAGTCCCACAAGAGTCCCCACAGCACTGATTAAACCCCATAAATCAGGCGACAGGGAGGGCCCTGCCGAACACAGAGCGAGTATAGGTAGTAAATCAAGCGGACAAACCCATTCATAGAGCAGGGACCGCTGGACGCCTGCCATCACCAAGACCCACTGCAGAGAGGCAGGACAGGGCCGTGAGGGGGGCAGACGCCAGGCGCTGCGGACAGGAGCCTCACTGCCGCAGCCATTCCTAATATCACTGCCATCATAACGCAGGACGGAGAACAGATAGAAACGTTCTGCATCTATTGCTGCCACCAAACACATCAGGTTCTGCATCAGCTACAAAGAACAGAGGGGGGAGGGAAGCAACAACTGTGCACGATTGTGCTGCCTACAGTACAAAACATGAGCACTCGCTACTGCCCCCTATGTACAAGAATATAACTACTATAATACTGCCCCCTCTGTACAAGAATATAACTACTATAATACTGCCCCCCTCTGTACAAGAATATAACTACTAAATACTGCCCCCCTCTTACACAGGAAAAAACTACTCTAATACTGCCCCCTCTTGTACAATAATATAACTACTATAATACTGCCCCCTCTGTACAAGAATCTAACTACTCTACTACTGCCCCCTCTGTACAAGAATATAACTACTATAATACTGCCCCCTCTGTACAAGAATATAACTACTATAATACTGCCCCCTATGTACAAGAATAAAACCTACTATAATACTGGCCCCCAATGTACAAGAATATACACTACTATAATACATGCCCCCTATGTACAAGAAATAACTACTATAATACTGCCCCTATGTACAAGAATATAACTACTAAATACTGCCCCTATGTACAAGAATATAACTACTATAATCCTGCCCCCCCATGTACAAGAATATAACTACTATAATCCTGCCCCCCCCATGTACAAGAATATAACTACTATAATCAGGCCCCCCCATGTACAAGAATAAACAAATATAATACTGCCCCCTATGTACAAAAATATAACTACTATAATAACTGCCCCCTAATGTTTCAAGAATATAACTACTATAATCTGCCCTCTATGACAAGAACATAACTACTATAATAAATGCCCCCTAATGTACAAGAACATAACTACTATAATACTGCTCCCTATGTACAAGAAATTAACTACTATAATACTGCTCCCAAAGTACAAGAATATAACTACTATAATACTGCCCCCTATGTACAAGAAAAAAAACTACTATAATACTGCCCCCTATGTACAAGAATATAACTACTATAATACTGCCCCCTATGAAAAAGAACTACTATAATCCTGCCCCCCCATGTACAAGAATATAACTACTATAATCCTGCCCCCCCCATGTACAAGAAATTTAAATACTATAATACTGCTTTCCCATTCCAAGAAATAAACTACTATAATACTGCTCCCTATGTACAAGAATATAACTACTATAATCCTGCCTCCTATGTACAAGAATATAACTACTATAAAACTGTCCCCTATGTACAAGAACTACTATAATACTGCCCCCTATGTACAAGAATATAACTACTATAATACTGCTGTGTACAAGAATATAACTACTATAATACTGCTCCTATGTCCAAGAATATAACTACTATAATACTGTTCTATGTATAAGAACAGAACTACTACTCCAGAGGGGATTAATAGTGCAGCCTCAGGCTTTGGTCCTATAATTTCAAGTGACCACATCTCCTCAGCATAGGTGTTAAGTAAAAGCCAATTGCGGTCCCTCGTCTTCCAGGTCTCCTTTAAGTCCCCTCAGTCCAGAGATCAACGGTGACGGGAGAGAGTTTCCGCAGTCCAATTCTGCGCCGCTTGTTACCATGACAACAGGGACTTTAACGTTACGGGGAGAGGTGTTGACGGACCCGGTCCTGCTTACTCAGCAAAGGCCGTGACTGGCAGAGAGCGAGACAGAACAGAGGCGTCTCTCTCATGTGTTCCTGGAGTTTCACATTTGTCGTCACTTAGAAACACTCAATAGATGAAGTCCAGCATTGAAGTCATTTTAGGGTCAGGGGCACGAGCCTCTAAGCGGCGGCTGACGCCACAACCGTGGGTGTGAAATGTGCACCCGCCGCATGAACCAGTGGTCAATGCCGCACCTCTATATAGGGCCCTTAACCCGATTGAAGGGGTTGTCTCACTACATTGTTCTTCTCACCTCGGTCCTGTTTTCATTTTGAATTCAGGGACATGTTTACTGGCTTCTACTGGGCTGCAGTGGAAGCCAGGTCTGTAGCTATAGCAACCAGTGCTGGCAGCCTATCAGGAGAGATCAAACAGGTCTGTAGCTATAGCGACCTGAGGAGCTGGTGCAGCCCATACAAGAGGGGATATCTAGGAATAGGTAGGACTCGGTTAATGGACATATATGGCAAAGTGACTGATTTTTGCAAGATCTTTAACTTAAAAAGCAATTCATGCAGTGAGACAACCCCTATAAGGCATATGGACTTCATCGATAGCGGTGTCCCTCGTCCCACCTCCCCTCGCCATACTGTAACCTCAGACTGCAGCAGACCCAACGTACCCAGGTGTTACATGGAAGGCTCGATAAAAGGGACATCACTGGGTATCCAGGTTGCCCACAGGATTCTGGTTGTCTACGACCTATAGATAAAATATTGAACCAAAAGAATCCGTGTGTTAATAGCCCAGCACCCCTCTGCTACTGTGTGTGTGTGTGTGTATGTATGTGTATGTGTATGTGTATGTGTATGTGTATGTGTGTATGTGTAATATATAATATATATATATATAAAATATAATATATATATAAATATAATATATATATAATATTATATATATATATAAATATATACTATAATTTTTTTACAAGTGACAAGATCCATCAACAGCAGCTAACCTACTTGCTGGTGGTTTCCAGGCTGTAGTATAAATAGAACTTTAGAAGTAACGCATGAAGACAAAACAAAAGGATACTGGTTGGACAGTTGTACAGGGGGTTTCACCTCACTTTAAGTGACCCAAGAGACGCTGGTAAGACACAGCATCTGAGAGGCTACAGAGATCATTGACCGGACAAGACCTTGTACTAGATGAAGGTGAAGACTAATACTGAAGGAAGGAGCCCAAAAGTGTAAGTTCCAGGTAAATACAAGTGATCGCCTTGCTGGGCAACAACCAACATGGCCGCCATAGGTTGCCAACCCCTGAATGAACATAACTTTTACTAGATTATCTAAAATTATACAATCTAAACCCCTATAGATACCACTACATACCTAGATGATACAGCAATACTGTGTACTATCCGTCAGTGGAGTATTCGCCCCGATAAAGGGCGCTCCGCTTTTATGACAGACAATATCACTATATACGTGTATAAACACCTTACATCCCAGCTATCCTGACGCGTTTCCCCCCGTACAGTTTTTAGGGTTCATCAGGGATTCAAAAAACTCTCGCTGTGGAATAATAGTACGCTATATACAACGCATATACAACCTTCTTCAATACATATACCTCCTATTCAGATTCAATAGGGAGACTGATACTTTAGCTTAGATGCTGTCAGGTATAGGAATGATACTCCCCGCAGCTCCTTTGGTATGCTGGCATCCCTCTTATCCTGGATGCAGCATACCAAAGAGCTGCGGGAGTATCATTCCTATACCTGACAGCATCTAAGCAAGTATCATTCTCCCTATTGAATCTGAATAGAGGTATATGTATGAAGACAGGTTGTATATGCGTTTATATAGCGTACTATTATTCCACAGCGAGAGTTTTTGAATCCCCTGATGAACCCTAAAACTGTACGGGGGAAACGCGTCAGGATAGCTGGGATGTAAGGTGTTTATACACGTATATAGTGATATTGTCTGTCATAAAAGTGGAGCCGCCCTTTATCGGGGCGAATACTCCACTGACGGATAGTACACAGTATGCTGTATCATCTAGGTATGTAGTGGTAATCTATAGGGGTTTAGATTGTATAATTTTAGATAATCTAGTAAAAATTATGTTTTAACAGGGATTATAATTTGCAGTGATATATTGGTTTAAATCCTCTGTTCATATAGAATTTGCAGTATTTCAACCCCTGAATGAAAATCCGCCGACCACCATGATAACAGGAAGTGCAATGCCGGCCAATAACGCGCTCAGGTATTCAGGACACCAAAATTGGGTTAAGTCCAAACGGCCTCGTTTGTGCCCGTGAACTTTTATGAGCAGACAAGTTGGCCGATTGACTGGTCACCTATATATGATGTATGTGCAGGCCTGCAATGGAGAGACTAGAGTGCAAGCTCTGCAGGAGGACTAGCTAATAAGAATTTTAGAGGTTGTCCAGGGAACGCGTAAAATTCAAGGCCCACACGTCACAGTGAGCAAAGATGGACAAGGTACGGACGCAGAAGACCGGCTCTACCATGCTCCCCAGCACTTGGCACAGGGCGCCATCTGGGATTCAGAGCTCCAGCACACACCTCCTCACGTGCATGCCGTTCCTTGCACCAAAGTAAACGTGTGCAAAAGGGCTCTGAATCCAAGATGGCGCCTTGTGCTGGTGCCACCGCCAAATGCTGGCTGTGCCCTCAACATGGGAAAGCCAGTCCTTTTGTGTACAGACCTTGTCCATATTCCCCAGAGGGCACAGCCCGCACTTGGCGGAGGCACCAGCACATGGCACCATCTGGGATTCAGAGCTCCAGCACACACCTCCTCACGTGCATGCCATTCCTTGCACCAAAGTGGAGGTGTGCAAAGGAGCTCTGAATCCAAGATGGCGCCCTGGGCTGGTGCCACCACCTCTGCCAAGTGCTGGTTGTGCCCTCTGGGGAAAGTGGGAGAGCCAGTGCTTTTGTGTCTGGACCTTGTCCATCTTTGGCCATATTCCCCAGAGGGCACAGCCAGCATTTGGCAAAGGCGGTGGCACCAGCGCAGTAAGTGGGCGCCATCTTGGATTCAGAGCTCCAGTGTACACCTTTGTACAGCAACTCGGAAGTGGTGGCACAGCATTACCCAGATAACCACCACCATTCAAGGGCAACCGTAATGTTGAGGTGTCCCTCAGTTAAAAGGAGTTTGACCCCCTAGTCTGGGGCATACAAGGGTCTTCACCAGCAAGTAACACCTTCCCCGCTCTCTCATGCCAATTCCAAAAAGCGATGGACACCACAACTATCTGGGGGAAATAATCCCATCCTCTGCTGCCGAAATCTGTTTTCTGCAGGGGCGATTATGTTTAAAGCCCCCTCCCCACTAGATTCTGGCAGAAGTTCTAACTTTGACCTCAAGTCCAGATGCAAGTCCTCCAGCTCCAAACCCCAACGGAAATGACCGCTGCTATGACACATAGGCGGTGACTGTAACCAGGCCGGACGTTGGAGCCATCATCGGGACCCTCACCCCGGTGGCCAGGCCCAGCTGCAGGCGCACAATCGGCCTTTGTGCTAGAGAATGAGCGGCTCTGTGCAGGACGGGGAATGGAACGGTGACCTGGATAGTCCCAGCTCGCCGACAGCTGTGTAGACGCCTCATTAGCTTAGAATATGTGGGGACGGGGCCATTATTAGGAGTGCGGCTGTAAGGGGTTCTCCGGATTAGAGGATTCATAGACCTTATTCTACAATACTAACTTCTGTGTTCAGGATCCTCATCGCTTGGCCAGAATATAGGGCGACTACACACAGCGTCTCTCACTGCGGAGGACCCGTCACGCAGAAAGACCACCGATTTCAAACGGTACTGCGTAATACCTATACTTTCCTGTGGAGGCGCTGCAGGTGAACTATACACTTACTGCCAGATTTCCCCACAAATTATACCTTACTGTGGGGGGGGGGGGGGGGGGGGGGGGGGGGGGGTTGGGGGGAGATTTATCAACGTGTCAAAAGAACATGTCTAACAGCAGAGATTGTCTAAAGCGGAGAACCACTTTAAGGCCATGTTCACACGGCTTATTTTGGGACGCATTAGGCCATGTTCACACGGCTTAAAATGGGACGTATTTCAGTCCGTAATTATGCGGCAGAGTGCGAAAATTACAGCTGGAATACGTCCCAGTCATTACGGTAATGCACAGTTCTCATAGAGAACTATGGATTACGTCTCCTCTCCCTGCTCGGCGAATACGCCAAGGGGGGAGATAAGCGACATGTCAATGACTAGCAGCGTATACGCGCCGCTGGTAATGTAAGTCTATGGGCCAGCCCTCCGCTCCCTCCCTGCCCCCGGCCACACGGCCTAATTGCGGGGTGCAATTACGCCCTGCAAATAAGCCATGTGAACCTAGCCTTTCAGTCCGTAATTCGCACCGAACTGCGCGAATTACGGCTGAAATACGTCCCAGTCATTACGGTAATCCACAGCTCTCAGAGAACTATGGATTACATCTCCTCTCCCCGCTCGGACAATCCGGCGAGTGGGGAGAGAAGCGACGTGCTACTTATTCACGGCGTATACGTGCCGTGGATGATGCATGTCTATGGGGTCCCCCCCCCCGCCCCACCCCCGCTGCACGGCAGCCGCCGTAATTGCGGGCGAAATACGTCCCCGCAATAAGCCGTGTGAACATAGCCTTAAGGACAAGTGTGTAGACACCAGGCCAGGGCCCAGACAGACAGACTATCACTACATAACTGGGGGGGGGGAGGGAGTATAGTGCAACTCATCAATTGTAACCTAAACCAATGAAGAGCGGCACATCGGAGGGGACAGACAAAAAGTAATGGACCACAGAAAACGGTAGCAACTGCTCATGTGCATTAGATTTTTTTTGGGGAGGGGGAGAAGTTTCAGAGATAGATATATATATATATGCGCAAGTAAATGTGTGCAAGTGTGTGTGTGTGTATAAGCGAGCTAGTAAATGTGCACGTGTATGCAAGTGTGCGCGTATGCAAGTTTATGCAAATGTGTGCGTGCATAAGTATGCGTGTATGTACAAGTAAATGTGCGTGCATGTATGCAAGTGTATGCGTGTATGTAAATATGCCTGTATATTTTATCCCCCGCCTTCCTCTCAGATCTGCGGCCACTTACCCCCATGTGGGAGGCTTGGTTTACATCTACATAAGAGGTTCTGTTCAGAATCTCCATTGCAGAGGTGTAAACTGACCCGTTTACCAGAAGACACAAGACCGTGCACGATGGACCTGACCGACTACAATAGTTCTGTCGTGTTTCCGTTGAGGTGTAATGGGCTCTGCAGGTGCCCATTACAGTGGACCTTGTATAAATTTGCAGTGCAAGAGGGGCGCAGTGAAGGGCCCAACAAAGGCGCCATGGAGCCCGAGGCACAGCACACGAAAACCCCGATTGCGCCCCTTCCCTTCAGGCCACATCATTGGCATCTCCATGGCTACAGGCGCTGCAAGGTCTCAGACAGAGGAGAGGGGGCCAAGTCCCGTCCCTTGTGCACGGGCAGAGGCATTCATGGGGAATGTTGCTTGGAGACACTCATCCAAGGCCCCCCCCCCCCCCTCCCTCATCAGAGCGGTCACCCAGAATGATGCCAGGGGCTTAACACTAGACTGGAAGCGAATTCTCAGTAAATACGAGCTCCAGTTCTGCTGAAGACTGAGGGAGGGGGCTCGCCATTCAGGGTCCTGGGAAAGCTGGGTGATAATAGTGGCTCATCCAGCTTTCCCAGAAGCAGATAGAACTTGAATCTTTTCAAAGTGGTCAACAAATGAAACCGGATGCTCTTTCAGGTCCTGTAATGATGTGTAAAGCCTAAACAGATGCAATGCAGCGCGGAGCCGCCCCACCTCAATCCCTACGACTCCGGGAAAAGAGGGATCGGCCATTGTTCACCCCCTTCCCCCAACATAATATAAATACACACAAACCTACACAAGCCTTCCCGGTATTCTGTAGAGTTCAGCACCGTCTATTGTTCTCCGTTATCGGCCGCTACATGTTAGAACTGGTTGCCTAAGTGTATTTCAATGGAGGAGACAGAAAATTGCTGGGAATTCTAACCAGCAGTAGAACAGCGCCTCTCCCACAGCGCAGGATGTGTTTGGAATTGCAGCATGGTTCTGGGCAAGAGAACAGAATCCAGCTGCAATGCCAAAAAGTGAATTGTGCGGAGGAGCAACAGGGCCCATTTAAAGGGATTGTCCAGCAAATAAAAATGCTTATTCAAACAGGGATAGGTGTGTGGCACCGAATTAAAAAATACTTGCCCTCTGATCCGCTCCTCTTGGCTTCCAGGTCTGACACATTAAAGCAGCTCTCTTCATTCACTCCATTGGAAGTAGAGCTCTGAAAAGAGGAGTGGATCGCTGGAGAGCTCCAGTAGTGGAGGATTGGGAGGGAGGGAATGTGTATATGTGTGTGTGTGTGTGTGTGTGTGTTTTGTGTATATGTGTATATGTGTATATGTGTAAAATGTGTATATGTATATTTATTTTTTTTTTTTTTTTTATTTTTTTTTTATTTAAAATTTTTGTTTTCCCCCTCCCTGCACAAGATTTTTTTTTTTTTGGGGGGTGGGGGGGGGGGGGGGGGGGGGGGGGGTTGGGAGGAGATGGGGAGATCAGACAACTCCTTTAATTCTTGCCCTTGGTTGGAGTACATGAGGTTCATTAAAGGGGTTGTCTCACTACAGACACTGATGGCAGAATCGCTAGAATATGCCATCATTGTCCGATGGGTCCAGGTCCCACTTCGGAGACCCAGACCTCTCCTAAACTTCTGTTCTGAGCAGGTCGGGACTCCCACATAGACTCGAATGGGAGTTCCAGTTACAGGCGGGCGTCGCACTCGGCTATATTTGGAGCTCCCACTCAAGTCTATGGGAGTCACCCAACCTGCTCTCTGTTCGCCACAGAGGTTCTGGGGCTCGTTTAGGAGATAGGTGTGGGTGTCAGGGGTGGTCAGGATTCTCCATTGAAATTAATGGCTAGATTTGGAATTCCCAATCATGTCTATGGAAGAGTCCCGACCACCTCTGTTCAGAACAGAGAGGCTTTGGGGCTCGTTTAGGAGATAGGTGCGGGGTACGGGTCTCCGGGGAGGTCGGGATTCTCCATGGAGATGAATGGCTGAGGGAAATGCGGTCAGTGTCTCTAGAGAGACAACTGCTTTAACAGTCTACAATGCAAAAATAAAATTAAAATTCTGGGTATAAGAAGAACGTCCTAAAATTAAAAAGGGGGGTGGGAATGTCCCTTAAAGTGCCGACGAGGGGGGTTCAAGATAAAAGTAGGACCTCTTAGCCAGTCCATAACATGGAGACTCAGGAATTGGTGTCAGAATGTAAGATATCCTCTAAGGGTATGTACACACGGCGTAATTTCAGGGTGCATTTGGCCACGTATTTGTGCGCTGCAATTACGGTAATTCATAGCTCTCAGAGAACTATGGATTACGCTTTGTCCCCCCGCGTGTACAATACGATCGTACTGTACACACGGTGAGATAAGTGACAAGCGACGCAAGGAATGCATGTCTATGGGGCCGGCGGGCCCCCCGTGCTTTGGGAGTACGCGCTAATCAGCACGACTCCCAAAACACCCGCCGTATTGCGGCGTGTACAGTACGCGCCGCAATTACGCTGTATGAACATACCCCAATATGCAGAAAGGGTGGGCAATGCCAATATCTGAGCTCCTCATCTGCCAGGCGGAGGGGAACCACGGAGGGCAGACGAGGCCAAACACACTATTGAGTGCACATTACAGTCTCAGCCATTCTGAGAGGAGGTGGGGGGGTGGGGATTTTGTATGGGAACTCCAACCTGTGTGACCGCGCTTCTTCATAGAGATTATAGCTGAAGATCTGTTGCGGTAAATCCAGACAGGAGGAGAAGTAAAGAGCCCACTGTGCATCCAGCTTTAGCCTCACCCCTCAGGTTCCAAAAAGATCACTTACAGATTAGTACTAATAAACCGTAAAAAAGGATACATTTTAATAGCTCCGGATTTCGCTCCAATCGCCATAATCCGCAGCTCCGGGTCGAAGGCGAGAGAGCTGGGCTGGTTGGGGAAGCCATGTTCTACGGTCTGAGGGAGAAGAAGAAGAAAAAAGCACAAGTGACGTATAAGAAGTCACCGGGTGGATCAGAAAACCCCACCATGAGCCGCTCCTTGAGCGGCTGCCGGACCCATCTGATGCCGCTGATCTGATCTAGCACTGGACGGGTTAAAATCCTACCTGTCCCCTCTAATGAACCATAGTGGTCAGAACAAGCCAACAAATCAGTAAAAAAGTGGGTTAAAGTGTTTGCATTTCTGATTCAAGATCACTGCTTGCTGTCAGAGAAAGGGGGAGGGAGAAGAAGGCGTTACACCCCAAAGCTTTCCCCGATTGTCCAAATGACACAGCGGCAGGGTTTGTAATAGTATCACTGAATTCTGCAACTGTATCAAAAGGGAAAGTTTCCTCCCTTCACTGGCAGCAAGCGGAGATACTGAAGTTTCAGGACTGCTCATTATACAGCGATTTAGCTTTGTGTGTACAAAACGCCTTTAATTAAGGCTCCGCACCAACATGTGGATGGGTAAGCAGAAGCATGCGGCTACAGTTAAGTCCTCAAGTGCACAGGGACCACAAGGTTTTCTTTTTTTTTGGGGGGGGGGGGGGGGGGGTCTAACAAAACAAGTCAGACACCCCTTGACTTTAAAGGGGTTGTGTCACTATGTTGATTCATCTCACCTCAGTCCTGTTTTCTTGGTTTCATTTTGAATTCAGGGGCGTGTTTACTGGCTTCCACTAGGCTGCAGTAGAAGCCAGGTCTGTTGCTATAGCAACCAGCGCTGGCAGCCTATCAGGAGAGATTGAACAGGTCTGTAGCTATAGCGACCTGAGGAGCTGATGCAGCCCATACAAGAGGGGATATCTAGGAATAGGTAGGACACCGTTAATGGCCAACATATGCAAAGGTGACTTGTTTTTGCAAGATTTTTAACATAAAAAGCAGCAATTCTTGTAGCGAGACAACCCCTTTAAAAAGGATATCAACACCTTTTTAAACATTCTTATGGTCCCAGTGCATGGAGGTGTAGGGAGAATAAGTGTGCATGTTTCCATATCTGTAATATATATTCATTCTCTCTATCTTACCGTTTTGGGTCTACAGCTTCTACGCAAACCTATCCGTCTCCATGGTAACAGACCACAAACAAACAGATTCTGCAGTTATACCACCTTCCATCTGTTCCCAACCTACGTTCAGTAAGTTACCGAGGAACTGGGGACGGCTGGAAAAAAATTAGGACCCCAGGATCCATTTATACGGGATCTGTTTGTAGTTGGTTACCTAAAGGTACGTTCACACGCCTTATTTTGTGGCGCATTTCGTGGCATATTGCGCGCCGTAATTACGGTAATCCATAGCTCGCAGAGAGCAATGGAACCCCCTCTCCCCCCCGCACAACACAATCGCATTGAAAGCGCAAGAGATAAGTGACATGCAATTTTTTTGCAGCGATTACCGTCCAAGAAAATGCATGTCAAGGGGCCAAGAACTTCCCCCCGCGGGATCCCCCCCCCCCCCCCCCCCCCCGCCCCCGGTTTGGGATTTAAAAAAAAGGGGCCCCCCAAAACCAAAGCCGATAAAGGACAAAATGTACGCCCCAAAAGGGGAAAAAATTAAAAAAGGGGGGTTTTTTTTTAAAAAAGGGGTTTTCTTTTTAATTTTAAAAAATTTTTGGGGGGTTTTTTGTTTTTTTTTGGGGGGGGGTTTTTTTTTTTTGTTGGGTTTTTTTTTTTTTTTTTTTTTTTTTTGGGGGGGTTTTTTTTGGCGGGGTTTTTTTTGGGGTTTTGGGGGTTTTGGTGGGTTTTTTTTTTTTTTTGGGGGCTGGGGGGTGGGTTTTTTGTTTTTTTTTTTTTTTTTTTTTTTTTTTAATTTAAAGGTTTTTAGTAATAGAAGAAAAGGAAAAGCAAACCGTTTAAAAAGGATTTGGGGGCCCCCCCAAAAAAAAAAAAAACCCGGGGTTTTTTTTTTTTAGGGTCCTGAAAACCAAAAGGCCCCCCCCCTCCAAAAAAAACAGGCCCCCCCCTTGGTTTTTTTAAAACCG
>JAODAL010006405.1:0-133789 GCA_025379985.1 Phyllomedusa bahiana | reverse complement strand
AACTAAAAAGTATAAAGATGAAAGTCAGATATTTTTCCATTACATTTATAAAAAGTAACTCATTTAGACATTGATGGCAGCAACAATTCAAAATTTGGGGGGCAGGGCCTGTCTCCCTTGTGTAACCCCCCCCTTTTCTTTTTTTACAACAGTCGATAGGTTTGGGGAAGGAAGGAGAACAATTGGTTTTTAGAGAGGACCGTTGTCCCATTCTTATCTCATGTAGGATTCTAGCAGCTCCACAGTCTTAGGTCTTCTTTGCTGGATTTTTCGTCTCATAACGCGCCAAATGTTTTCTATTGGTGAAAAATCTGGACTGCAGACGGCCAGTTCAGAACCCAGACTCTTTGTCTACAAAGCCATGCTGTTGTGATGAAGAGTAGTAGTTTATAAATTGTTTGCAAAAATTGCAAAGCATTCCTTGAAAGACACATCTAGAAAGGAGCATATGTTGTTCTAAAACCTCTATCTACTGATAGCGCCTTTCAGGATGTGCAAGCTGCCCATGCCATAGGCACTAATGCAGCCTTATACCAGCATAGATGCAGGCCTTTGAATGGCATTGATAACAACCTTGATGGTGTGTGATTTTCATGAAGAATTTCACATTTTTAATTTATCTGACCACAGTACAGTTTTCTATTTTGCCTCCATCTATTTTAGATAAGCTTTGGCCCAGAGAAGATGGTGGCATCCCTGGATCGTATTGATATAAAGCTTCTTCTTTGCATAATAGAACTTTAATTTATATTTGTGGATGCCCAACAAAACTGTTTTCCAGACCATGTTTTTGGAAGTACTACTGTTTCCCATAAAGTGTTTTTATGACTGATTTATGACTTTTTAATGCAGTGCCACCCGAGGGCTGGTAGATCACATGCATCCAATACTGATTGTCAGCCTTGTCTCTTGTGCATATGGATATCTCCAGATTCTCTGAATCTTTTGATGATATTATATACCGTAGATCAGGGGTCTTCAAACTGCGGCCCTCCAGCTGTTGGGAAACTACAACTCCCATCATGCCCATTGTTATAGATTATATAAATGCATTATGGGAGTTGTAGTTTCCCAACAGCAGTAGGGCCGCAGTTTGAAGACCCCTGTCGTAGATGATGGGATAGTCAAACTCTTTGCCAATTTTATGTGGGGGGAAAAATTTTCTAAAATTTTTCCCCAAATTCTTAGATGCGTTTTTCCAGATGGTGAACCCTTTTACTAAAATAATCCAAAAGAGACTACATTTGGTTTATATAACCCTATGGGGTATACATTAGAATACCCTTTTCACAGTGTTCACTGGTGAAGATGGGCAAAAAATATGGATGGGGCCCCAAAGGGGTATGAAAGTGCAAAGCTCTTTACTATTTGGAGGCCGCTTTTAAATAAAGGTTTTCACAAAGGTGTAGGGATAACAACCTTGATGTGATTTTCATGAAGAATTTCACATTTTTAATTTATCTGACCACAGAACAGTTTTCTATTTTGCCTCCATCTATTTTAAATAAGCTTTGGCCCAGAGAAGATGGTGGCATCCCTGGATCGTATTGATATAAAGTTCTTCTTCTTTTTTTTTTTTTTTTTTTTTTATTATTCAATCTGGCCACCATAATTGGGAGCCCCCATAACAAACATAAAATAGGGCCCCCAATTATAGTGGCAAGATTGAAGATGTGCCTTGTGTTTGATAACCTCCTCACGCCCCTTGGGTTATTTCCCCACCCCCTTTTTAATAACATTGCAGTTCCTCTGGGGATGGGAGTCCCACACAGGTTGTCGCTACCCAATAGGAGACAAGACTGGGGGCCCCTGTTCCCATGGGCCCCAAAATAACTGCATGGTCCCAGTCTATGTTACACACACCCTTGAATGGAAAACAAATGTCATGGCCATGGGTTCTTGGATAACATCCAAAGGAACGTGAACTTTCATGGTGGTCATACTGATGAACGTGCTGAAACCACTGCTGCAGCGCCACAGATCTGTAGGAGATGAATCCGGCTCAATCTGCTGACAAAGAAAATGATTGTACATGGAAGCCATCTTGTCGTGACTTGCCCAAGAATGGCTTTATGCGTCATGATGAAGCTGTTATTTTCTCATACAAGGAAATCTATGGAGAGACCTGTATTTCTATGTGATGGAGATAAATAGTCGTTTTCTGGATCTGTCTCCAGGAGTCTCCAGGCACAAGTTGTGTAATTCAGTGTGAGCTGACTGATCCATTGTACTGTTGTTCTGTAGTAGAAGTATGAGGCCGCAGGCTGAGAACATTTCTGTAGGTCCCAGGAAAATTAATAATGAGCATACAATACTTCTTATAATACGCCTCACTGCTGCAGAAAACCCCGTAATCACCCAGCTGCTGAGAACCTCAAATCATACCCAAGTGTGCAGGACATCATAATACATACCTCATGTGCTGCAGAACATCATAATGCAAACCACAGCTGCTGGAAATCATAATACACCCTCAGCTCTGCGAACCTATAATACACACCTCATGGGCTGCAGAAAATCATAAAAACACCTCATTGTGAGAACATCATAAACACCCTCATGTGCTGCAGAACTTAAAAATGCAACCACAGCTCTCGAAACATAAACACCTCAGTGCTGCGAACCTTAAGCACACCTCAGCCAGTAGAAACTCAAAATACACCCCAGCTGCTGCAGAACCCCAAATACACCTCAGCTGCTGCTAACTTTATAAAACACCTCAGCCGCTGAGAACCCCATAAAAGCACACCTCATGTGCTGCGAACCCATAATACCCCTCAGTGCTGCAGAAATTTTTAAAACATCAGACTCAGAAAAATCATAAAAACACACCTCATGTGCTGCAGAACATCATAATACACACCACAGCTGCTGCAGAACATCATAATACACACCACAGCTGCTACAGAACATCATAATACACCTCAGCTGCTGCAGAACCTCATAATGCACACCTCAGCCACTGCAGAACCTCACAATACACCTCAGCTGCTGCAGAACCTCACAATACACCTCAGCTGCTGCAGCACTTTATAATACACCTCAGCCGCTGCAGAACCTCATAATGCACACCTCATGTGCTGCAGAACCTCATAATACACCTCAGCTGCTGCAGAACTTTATAATACACCTCATGTGCTGCAGAACCTCATAATACACACCTCATGTGCTGCAGAACATCATAATACACACCTCATGTGCTACAGAAACTCATAATGCACACCTCATGTGCTGCAGAACCTCATAATACACACCTCAGCTGCTGCAGAACCCATAATATACCTCTGCTGTTGCAGAACTTCATAATACACACCTAAGCTGCTGCAGAACCTCATATTACACACCTAAGCTTCTGCAGAACCTCATATTACACACCTCAGTTGCTGCAGAGCCTCAAAATATACATCTCATCTGCTGCAGAGCCTCATATTACACACCTCAGCTGCTTCAGTGCATCATAATACACACTGTAGCTGCTGCAGAACACTACAATATACAACTCAGCTGCTGCTGAACCTCATACAGTGGGTTGCAAAAGTCTTTCTACTCCTTAGGCTATGTCTACAGAGCATTGGATTCTCCTTGGATTTTTTGGCGAACTCAAAATACCGAATCCGCCAAAAAATCCGACTGTACCCAGCGCTGTGTAGACTTCAATAGAAAATCTATGCTGTAGTCTACACATTATGATGTTCTGAAGCAGCTGAGGTGTTTATTATGATGTTCTGCAGCAGCTGAGGTACGTTTCATGATGTTCTGCAGCAGCTGAGGTTTGTTTTATTATTTTTTGCAGAGGCTGAGCTGTGTATTATGAGGTTCTGCAGCAGCTGAGGTGTATAATGAGGTTCTGCAGCAGCTGAGGTGTGTATTGTGAGGTTCTGGAGTGGCTGAGATGTGTATTATGAGGTTCTGCAGCAGCTGAGGTGTATTATGAGGTTCTGCAGCAGTGAGGTGTATTTTTGAGGTTCTGCAGCAGCTGAGGTGTATTATGAGGCTCTGCAACAGCTGAGTTGTATTATGAGGCTCTGCAGCAGCTGAGGTGAACTATGAGGTCAGCAGCTGAGTTGGACTAAGAGGTTGTGCAGCAGCTGAAGTGTTTTATAAGGTTCTGCAGCAGCTGAGGTGTATTATAAGGTTCTGTAGCAGCTGTGGTGTATTATGAGGTTCTGCAGTAGCTGTGATGTGTATTATGAGGTTCTGCAGTAGCTGAGGGGTATTATGAGGTTCTGCAGCAGCTGAGGGGTATGAGGAGGATCTGCAGCAGCTGAGGTGTAGTGTGAGGTTCTGCAGCGGCTGAGGTGTATTGTGAGGTTCTGCAGCGGCTGAGGTGTATTATAAGGTTCTGCAGCGGCTGAGGTGTATTGTGTGGTTCTGCAGCCCATGAGGTGTGTATTATGAGGTTCTGCAGCCCATGAGGTGTGTATTATGAGGTTCTGCAGTAGCTGAGGTGTGTATTATGAGGTTCCCTTAGTAGCTGAGGTGTATTTTGAGGTTCTGCAGCAGCTGAGATGTATGAGGTTCTGCAGCAGCTGAGGTGTATTATAAGGTTCTGCAGCAGCTGAGGTGTATTGTGAGGTTCTGCAGCGGCTGAGGTGTGTATTCTGAGGTTCAGCAGCAGCTGAGGTGTATTATGAGGCTCGGCAGCAGCTGAGGTGTATTATAAGGTTCTGCAGTAGCTGAGGTGTCTGATGAAGTTCTGCAGCAGCTGAGGTGTATGATGAAGTTCTGCAGCAGCTGAGGTGTATTATAAGGTTCTGCAGCGGCTGAGGTGTATTATGAGGTTCTGCAGCAGCTGAGGTGTATTATAAGGTTCTGCAGTAGCTGAGTTGTATTATAAGGTTCTGCAGCAGCTGAGGTGTTTTTTTAGGTTCTGCAGCAGCTGAGGTGTATTATAAGGTTCTGCAGCAGCTGAGGTGTATTATAAGGTTCTGCAGCGGCTGAGGTGTATTATGAGGTTCTGCAGCGGCTGAGGTGTATTATAAGGTTATGCAGCGGCTGAGGTGTATTATGAGGTTCTGTAGCAGCTGAGGTGTGTTATAAGGTTCTGCAGCGGCTGAGGTGTATTATGAGGTTCTGCAGCAGCTGAAGTGTATTATAAGGTTCTGCAGCGGCTGAGGTGTATGATGAGGTTCTGCAGCGGCTGAGGTGTATTATGCGGTTCTGCAGCGGCGGAGGTGTATTATGAGGTTCTGTAGCAGCTGAGGTGTATTATGAAGTTCTGCATTAGCTGAGGTGTATTATGAGGTTCTGCAGTAACTGAAGTGTATTATGAGGTTCTGCAGCAGCTGAGGTGTATTATGAGGTTCTGCAGCAGCTGAGGTGCATTATAAGGTTCTGCAGTAGCTGAGGTGCATTATAAGGTTCTGCAGTAGCTGAGGTGTGTATAATTGTCTGGTTCCAACACCAGAATGTGATGTTTATACAAATATTATTCACGGGCGTGTCATTGATGTGTATTAAATGCTGCCTAATGTATGGTGACGTGAAGTTATCGGCACTTAGGTGGAGGGCGTAACTGTATGTTCTGGAGCCCTCGACATTCGAGCTGCGCCTCTGATTGAGTTGGATCCAGGAAATATTTTTTTTCATTACAGATTAACCTCTGACCTCTACTATTACTCTTGGTTCAATCAGTGGATTTGACCCCAGTGGTGTCAGTAATACTACTCTTCTTTGCCCGGAGGGGCTTGGTGAGGGGCTGTATCTCCGATCACTTAGGCTCTTTAGTATATGAGGCGTCCTCTTTAAATTGACCTTAAACCTTGTGTATTTCAATACGTGTGAAGAACCCGTTGGACTTGTTTCAGCTGCCAAAAATATGAGAGAATCTTGTTGCATTCACAATTCTTGACATTTCCAAATTTACGATGTATTCACCAGATGCTTCACATATAGTGAAATCCCTGTAATCCAGCATGTGATATTACATATAGTCCAATAATCTGGCACAGAACGGCAACATCATATGGATTTCATGGAGCAGAGAACCAAATAGTCAATTCATCTGGTAAAAAATAACTTAAAGGTGGGTTTCTGGGAATTGAGGACACCCCTGTACTGGATGGGACTGCAGTATAATAAAAAAATATATAATTTATATTCACCTCCAGTCTCAGACTGACCCACAGGAGAGCAGAAGAAACCCCCGAGGGGTGCCTGGGCATCAGGGGGCCACTGAGAGTAGCAGGTTTGGGATTGCTTTTTAGGAAGAAAGACAGAGGAAGAAAGGTGAAAAGCAAGAGGCAAAGTTCAGTCATGTACAGTTAAAGAAGAGTGGGCCCCAAGAATCAACTCCACTGGTGGGCTCCAAGAATCAACTCTGCTGGTGGGCCCCAAGGATCAACTCCACTGATGGTCCTCATGAACCATCTCCACTGGTGGGCCACAAGAGTCATCTCCACTGGTAGGCCCCAAGAGTCATCTCCACTGGTAGGCCCCAAGAGTCATCTCCCACTGGTAGGCCCCAAGAGTCATCTCCCACTGGTAGGCCCCAAGAGTCATCTCCCACTGGTAGGCCCCAAGAGCCATCTCCCACTGGTAGGCCCCAAGAGTCATCTCCCACTGGTAGGCCCCAAGAGTCATCTCCCACTGGTAGGCCCCAAGAGTCATCTCCCACTGGTAGGCCCCAAGAGTCATCTCCCACTGGTGGGCCCCAGGCACCTCAGTACCTCTACAGCCACACCTTTTTTTAGTACGACATGAGCGCTGATATTTCCCATAACCCCCCCGGTTATAAATTTTTTTTTGTGCAGAACCATACGTTGTATTTGCCGTATATTGCTTTTAATCTATATGGGGAGGAAGGGGTGCCTCCATTTTGGTTTTCTGCACCACACCCACTTTCACAGGCTGATATAAAAGTGCAGCTTGCAGGTTTGGTGTTTTTTTTATTTTCTTTCTCTCTGGATAATGGAGGTCGGTTGACCCAGTGAGAGGCCTGGATTTGGCTCTATTGAGAGGTAAAGATAGCGTAGGACCACCCACCTTGAGATCACGTTGTAAGTTCGTGGGCAGCTTAAGCATTTTTTGATCAAAAATATGTAAACCAAGAATCTCAAAGTTTTTTCATGTATGATAAATAGCATAAATGCTTCTTTAGGGATTACCATGTAATGTATCTCCACTGGTAGGCCATAAGAGTCATCTCCCACTGGTAGGCCCCAAGAGTCATCTCCCACTGGTGGGCCCAAGAATCATCTCTACTAGTGGGCCCCAAGTATCAACTCCACTGGTGGGCCCCAGGCACCTCAGTACCTCTACAGCCACCCCTTTTTTTAGTACGACATGAGCTCTGATATTTCCCATAACCCTCCCGGCAGTGACACTACGTACATCACTCACATGTTGTACATGAGAGCAGACCCTGCTGAAACCACCGATTGTCTGCACAGTCACATGAGCAATGTATAGGAAGTCACTCCTGTAGGACTAGAGCTCCCACCTGACTATAGAGGCGAGTACCGATCACTTCTTTATTTTACTGCAGTCCCTGCTAGTTTAGAGGTTTCCTAAAATTTCAAAAAACCCTTATGATCAGCCATCTAAGGATGGTTTAGCTAAAACCAAATTTTGAGGGGGAAAAAATTAGACAACCAATCATCAGTCTGCCAGTCAGACAGGAAGAGGGAAGTATTTCTCTTTCCTGTCTGGCTGTCAGGCTGCCGATTGGTTGCCCCATTTTCCCTGCCAAATTCAAGTTGAGCCAGTTTGATATCTAGAGCACAACACTACTTCTAGTTTAACCATCTACCTATAAGAAAGTTATGAACTTTGTGTCTTTTTTTCAATCTTTAGTAACTATGCACCTGTTTCTTTTCTACGCCATAGACTAGAAAGCAATGACGGTGATGGCGCCTGGTGCCCAGCAGGCCCTGTCTATCCCAATAATGAAGAATATCTTCAGGTGGACTTGAGAAAACTACATTTCCTGACCCTTGTCGGCACGCAAGGTCGAGACAGTGGAGGACTGGGCAAAGAATTTGTCAGACATTACCAGCTACGCTACAGTAGAGATGGTTATAAGTGGGCGCAGTGGAGAGACCGGTGGGGGAATGAGGTGAGAGGTGGTGGAGGTGACCAGACATGGCCTCCACAATGAGTGCTCCGATGAAGTCGTTTTAACAATTGGTCAATTCTGTCTTCTGTAGGTAATAGTTGGAAATGAGAACACACATGACCTCGTTTTGAAGGACCTTGGACCCCCAGTTATTGCCCGTTATGTCCGGTTCTACCCCATGGCCGACCGAGTCATGAGTGTCTGTTTGAGAGTGGAACTATATGGATGTGTTTGGCAAGGTAAGCCTGCTGCTCACACCACTTCTGCCATGGTCTCCATCCTGGGTATCCTATGTCCAATGCAGTGGTGACTTTTTATCATATTCACGATGGGATTGCTGGTAGGTGTGATGAGTGTGACCTTGAGTATCACCCTCATTCATTGTCCACGAGGTGTGATGAGTGTGACCTTGAGTATCACCCTCATTCATTGTCCACGAGGTGTGATGAGTGTGACCTTGAGCATCATCCTCAGTCATTGTCCATGAGGTTTTCTCTTATTTTTTTCGCACCACAGATGGACTCCGCTCTTACACCTCTCCACCCGGAGACCTCATGAATCTTGGCACGGCAATGGTTAATTTAAACGACTCCACATATGATGGATTCACCGTCGGAGGGTAAGTGTGCACATGTATATACAATGATATCATACACAACCCACCAGGTACTGGAAAAAGATACAGTTCTATCAAGTCCAACCTATGACCCAACAGTGTTGATCCAGAAGAAGGCAAAACCCCTATGAGGCGGTGGCCAACAGTCCCATGACCAGGATTCTGGAGGGGGGTCTGGATGCATTTCTAGATGTAATAATATAACAAGTTATAGTGACCAGGATTCTGGAGAAGGGTCTGCAGACATTTCTAGATGTAATAATAGAACAAGTTATAGTGACCAGGATTCTGGAGAAAGGTCTGGATACATTTCTAGATGTAATAATATAACAGGTTCTAGTGACCAAGATTCTGGAGAAGGGTCTGGATATATTTCTAGATGTAATAATATAACAAGTTATAGTGACCGGATTCTGGAGAAGAGTCTGGATATATTTCTAGATGTAATAATATAACAAGTTATAGTGACCGGGTTTTGGAGAAGGGTCTGGATACATTTCTAGATGTAATAATATAATAAGTTATAGTGACCGGGATTCTGGAGAAGAGTCTGGATATATTTCTAGATGTAATAATATAACAAGTTATAGTGACCGGGATTCTGGAGAAGGGTCTGGATACATTTCTAGATGTAATAATATAATAAGTTATAGTGACCGGGATTCTGGAGAAGAGTCTGGATATATTTCTAGATGTAATAATATAACAATTTATAGTGACCGGGATTCTGGAGAAGAGTCTGGATACATTTCTAGATGTAATAATATAACAAGTTATAGTGACCGGGAAATTCTGGAGAAGGGTCTGGAAAACATTTCTAGATGTAATAATATAACAGGTTATAGTGACCAGGATTCTGGAGAAGGGTCTGGATACATTTCTAGATGTAAATAATAAAACAAGTTATAGTGACCGGGATTCTGGAGAAGGGTCTGGATACATTCTAGATGTAATAATATAACAAGTTATAGTGACCAGGATTCTGGAGAAGGTCTGGATACATTTCTAGATGTAATAATAAAACAAGTTATAGTGACCGGGATTCTGGAGAAGGGTCTGGATACATTTCTAGATGTAATAATATAACAAGTTATAGTGACCGGGATTCTGGAGAAGGGTCTGAACCAGGGATTATTCTGATGCCAGATTGGAGTCAGGAAGGAATATTTTTCCCTAAAATGAGAACAATTGGCTTCTACCTCATGGGGGTTTTTGTCTTCCTCTGGATCAATACTATAGCACAATAGGCTGAACTGAATGGACATCTTTTTTCAGCCTCACAAACTATTTACCTATGTAAAATAGCTATGTTTTTTTAAATTCTGTACAACCTCGACATGCCACCTTGTCTTCCCCTGCAGGCTACATTATGGAGGACTGGGTCAACTGGCCGATGGTGTTATTGGGGCTGATGATTTCCTCCAACAAAAGGAGCAGGGTGTCTGGCCTGGGTATGATTATGTTGGTTGGAATGAGGCAAGTTTCCCATCTGGATACCTGGAAATGGAGTTTGAGTTTGATGCACTGAGATCATTTACGTATATGCGGGTGAGTATGTATAACACTGTGGATGTATAACACTAAGGGAGAGATACTGCAGCTGCATCCCCTCCTCCCATTCTTATTCTATACTAGATAGGTTTTTGGTGACTGTGGAGGTTTCTAAGGATTAACATACACCCTGCAGATAGGGAGAGGGAAGCTATGGCCTGCTGGAAGCTGAGGAAGATGCCACTTTCCCTGGTCGCTATCTCCTGCATACGTTTGTTTGTTGATATACACATGAGGGATTCTAGATAAGTCCTCTGATGTCTGTGTCCCTATCACCTACACATCTTCCCTAATTGCTCGGAGATCCTTACCTGTATATAAACAAGCACACCTGTGGATTCCTCTAGGTGACAGGTTGGTAGCATGAGGCATATTACAAAAACTATACATGATATGCTGCTCAGTATGAAATTGCTCTCAGTCTTCTTAAAGGGATATTCCCACCATGCACATTGATGGCATATTGAAAGGCTGTGTCATCATTGTATAATAGGTGTGGATCCCACCTCCAGGACTATCTTGTAAACAAGCCCCGAAATCTCTGTTTTGAACAGAGAGGAAGCAATAACTCTCTCATTGAAATGAATGGGAGCCCTGAGCACAGCAGAGTGTGCTGTTAGGCGGTATTCGGAACTCCTATTCATTTCAATGGGAGAGTTCCAACCATCTCTCTGTAGAGACGTTTTGGGGCTCATTCTCAACATAGGTGGGACTCAGAGATATGTAAGTGTCAGCTGGACCTGATAAGTGTGAAGAAAGCTGGAAACCCAATGCATATAAAGATTAGCCAATTATCCTTTCATGTCTTGCTCTTGTCATTGCCCTGTCAGTCTAGTCTAATCTTATCTATCCTTGTCCAAAGAAGAGCGATCATTGTGTAATTACCTACTATTTGTAATGAGACTACATAGAGATAAGCAGCAGCTGCAATAAACTGAGATTAGTCTGCTCTGCCATTCAGGAGTCTTATCTCTTTACAATCATAGCTAGAGAAGGACAGCATCTTATATGTAATTTTTTATTGCATAAGACTGTCGAAATAAAACAATTCTAAAAAAAATATTTTTTTCCAGGAATATTGGTCTTAAAGGGTTCATCTAACCACACTGTTTTGCAGAGCCACAATCAATTTTAGATTAATGCCTCCTGTCTCTTCCTGGTCAGGCTGTGGATGGTTCTATAGCAGTAATTGGCATATCTGCTCTGTATTCACAGCTCTTCTAAGTGCACTGACATGAGAGCAGGAGATGTTCTCTATAGAGCAGAGAGCTTCAGTGCTCAAAGCAAAATAAACAAAGCAATATATTTGGAAAAAGTCTTCATTTAGCATTCCCTACAGGTTGAAAGCTAATCTTTGTAATGAGACAACCCCTTTAACAACAATACTCCCTTTAAGATTCCATTTGCAGTACTTGCTTGACAACGGTCCATTGTCCTCCTTCAGGTACACGCCAATAACATGCACACGAGAGGGGTCCAGGTCTTCCGTCGTGTGGAATGCTACTTCAAACGCTCCTTGCACACTCCATGGGACCTTAATCCCGTCACTCTGCCTCTGGCAATGGATGTTCGTGACCTGAGTGCCCGGACCGTCACTATCCCCCTGTCTGGCAGGCTGGCGAGGATCCTGCGCTGCCATTATTACTTCTCCAGTCCGTGGCTGCTATTCAGTGAAATCTCATTTCTCTCTGGTCAGTATTTGGTTTATGTACTATTTGCTCATAGACTACAAAGGGATAAGACATTGACTGTGTTCTGGTTTCCAATTCATCGTCTATTCTCTCCTTTTCTGTCACATGTGCCCATTTGGAGTAAAAAATGGCCAAGGATGACAGTAGGGAAGGTAACAGATACCCTGTTTCCCCAAAAATTAGACATGTCTTATATTAATTTTTGCTCCTAAAGATGAGCTATGTCTTATTCCTCCATGAACAAGAATTCACATTTATTGCTGAACAAAAAATCAACATGTATTAATGTACTGTAGTGATTTCATCACAAACATCAGCATAAGCAGCCAAACTCTGAATTTCATAAAAAATGCACTAGGTCTTATTTTCGGGGGATGCCTTATTTTCAGGGAAACAGGGTAGGAGAATGGGCAGGCGAAAGAGGTTTACCATTTATCTTCACATTCTGCAGCTGCTGTTATTAGATAGAACCAGGTCCACATGCAGTGGTCAATGGCTGCATGATTTTGCTGGTAATACCATCTTCTTTTTTTGGCAAAATCATGTGGGTGTGGGTTTGTCTACATGGGGCAGCTGCAGCAAGTTACCCGGTCTAATGAAGATACACAGTCGAGCCACATTATTATGACCAAAGGCTAATATCCAGAGTAACCGCCGTGTGCAGCATGGACAGCAGCTAGATGAGCTGGGAGTGACCCAATAAGGTCCTAGTAGGTTGTCACAGGTATTCGGAGCCAACTGTATCCCACTGTTGGAGGGTCCATGGAGCCAACACCACCATCCAGGGGCTCCCACAGCTGCTGGAGGGTCCATAGAGCCAACACCACCATCTAGGGGCCCCACAGCTGCTGGAGGGCCATAGAGCCAACACCACCAACCAGGGGCTCCCACAGCTGCTGGAGGAGCCATAGAGCCAACACCACCATCCAGGGGCTCCCACAGCTGCTGGAGGGTCCATAGAGCCAACACCACCATCCAGGGGCTCCCACAGCTGCTGGAGGGTCCATAGAGCCAACACCACCAGCAAGGGCTCCCACAGCTGCTGGAGGGGCCATAGAGCCAACACCACCATCCAGGGGCTCCCACAGCTGCTGGAGGGTCCATAGAGCCAACACCACCATCCAGGGGCTCCCACAGCTGCTGGAAGGGCCATAGAGCCAACACCACCAACCAGGGGCTCCCACAGCTGCTGGAGGGTCCATAGACCCAACACCCCCCTCCAGGGGTTCCCACAGCTGCTGGAGGGTCCATAGCGCCAACACCACCATCCAGGGGCTCCCACAGATGCAGGAGGGTCCATAGAGCCAACACCACCATCCACGGGCTCCCACACATACTCAATTGGGCTCAAGTCTGTTGAATTAGGGTCCAGGGTAGTACTTGGAAGTCTTGGTCATGTTCTTCCAACCAATATCAGACATTTCTAGCCATAGCTCGTGTGGTATTGTCTTGCTGGAAGATTCCAAGAAAGACAATCGGCATGTATAGGTGCACGTGATCTTCAAGGATGGATTCATGCTCAAATTGGATGAGAGCGCCTTCCACGTGGATGAGTGGCCCAGAGGATGCCATGAAAACATTCCTCAGACCATAACACTGTCATCACCATTGTGTTCTTCCAGGAATGGTTGCTGGGTGTTTGTTCTCTGATGTTTCTCGCCTAATACACCAACAGCCATCCGTTCCATGAAGCAGAAAACGTGACTCATCAGCAAAGACAACCTTTTGCCAATTTGCAGGGGATCAATGTCGATACTGCCGTGAAATTCAAAGCCTTTTCTGCTAATGCAGCTTGGTTAGCAGAGGTGCGGTGACATCCGTCTGCTCCGGGGCCCCATACACAGTAGGGTTAGCAGAGGTGCAGGAACATCTGTCTGCTACGCGGCCCTATATACAGTAGGGTTAGCAGAGGTGCAGTGACATCCGTCTGCTCTGGGGCCCCATACACAGTAGGGTTAGCAGAGGTGCAGAGACATCCGTCTGCTCCGGGGCCCCATACACAGTAGGGTTAGCAGAGGTGCAGTGACATCCGTCTGCTCCGGGGCTCCATACACAGTAGGGTTAGCAGAGGTGCAGTGACATCCGTCTGCTCCGGGGCCCCATACACAGTAGGGTTAGCAGAGGTGCAGTGACATCCGTCTGCTCTGGGGCCCCATACCCAGTAGGGTTAGCAGAGGTGCAGAGACATCCGTCTGCTCCGGGGCCCCATACACAGTAGGATTAGCAGAGGTGTGGTGACCTTTGTCTGCTCTGGGGCCCCATACGCAGTAGGGTTAGCAGAGGTGCAGTGACATCCGTCTGCTCTGGGGCCCCATCCGCAGTGCGGTTAACAGAAATGCAGTGACATCCGTCTGCTCCGGGGCCCCATACACAATTGGGTTAGAAGAGGAGCAGTGACATCCGTCTCCTCCAGGGCCCCGTACACATTAGGGTTAGCAGACGTGCAGTGACATCTGTCTGCTCCGGGGCCCCCATACACAGTAGGGTTAGCAGAGGTGCAGTGACATCCGTCTGCTCTGGGGCCCCATACACAGTAGGGTTAGCAGAGGTGCAGTGACATCCATCTGCTCCGGGGCCTCATACACAGTAGGGTTATCAGAGGTGCAGTGACATCCATCTGCTCCAGGCCCCATACACAGTAGAGTTAGCAGAGGAGCAGTGACATCCATCTTCTCTGGGGCCCATAAACAGTAGGGTTAGAAGAGGAGCAGTGACATCCGTCTCCTCCAGGGCCCCATATGCAGTAGGGTTAGCAGAGGTGCAGTGACATCCGTCTGCTGCGCGTCCCCATACAAAGTAGGGTTAGCAGTGGTGCAGTGTCATCCGTCTACTCTAGGGTCCCATACACAGTAGGGTTAGCAGAGGTGCAGTGACATCCGTCTGCTCTGGGGCCCCATACACTGTAGGGTTAGCAGAGGTGCAGTGACATCCGTCTGCTCCGGAGGCCCATACAAAGTAGGGTTAGCAGAGGTGCCGTCACATTTGTCTGCTCTGGGGCCCCATACACAGTAGGGTTAGCAGAGGTGCAGTGACATCCATCTTCTCTGGGGCCCAATACACAGTAGGGTTCTCTGTTGTGTTAGACACATCTGGTCAGCCCCTAAATTATTTTGTTGGGGCGCTGCTTCACTGTAGAGTGTCTGTCGTCCTCACGCATCTTTGTAGTCATCATTCCCTTCTCATATCAATGGCAGGTGGTGCTCCACAGTTTTCACTTTGCTTATTCAAAATGTCGCCATTTGTCCGTTCATGATACATTTTCTCCACAGCAACATGTGAAAAGTTCCCCCCTGGCCTGAAAGCCAATAGTCATCCCAGTTTACAATTTTTAAACCTTGCCCTTTTCACCCATGACAGCAATGAAGAGTATGTGTGCAGACAGCCTATCACACGCCTTGTATACCCAACAAGTCACCTCACCACTCATGCCTTCCTTCATGAGCTGCGCACTGCCGACGGCAAAAGTAGGAAGCGGTCATAATAATGCAACTCGAGTGTGGAATTGCACTGTTGTATTTGCTCATCCTCCCTTTTTGTCATCCATGCCCATTCTCCCTAAAAAACAGACACAGATGACAATGAATTGTAAAGCAAGCAAGAAAGCATAAGTGGAGATACACAGTATCTCACAAAAGTCAGTACACCCCTCACATTTTTGTAAATGCTGTATTATATCTTATATCTATATATATTATATCTTAACACGGGACAGCACTGAAGATTTGACACTTTGATACAATGTAAAGTAGTCAGTGCTTGTATAACAGTGTAAATTTGGTGTACTCTCAAAATAACTCAGCACACAATCATCAATGTCTGAACCGCTGGCAACAAAAGTGACTACACCCCTAAGTGAAAATGGACAAATTGTGCCCAAAGTGAAAACATTTTGTGTGGCCACCATTATTTTCCAGCTCTGCCTTAAAGGGGATGTATCGCTTCCTTAGTTCGGCTGATTCACACTGCTCTCAGCTTCTCAACTCTGGAAATGCAGGGGCGTCTCTTCCCCTCCCAGCTGGGTGACATCATCCCCCGCTTCACTGTTCATGCTGGCTCCCGAGACCCCCCTCCCCCCTCTCTCTCTGAGTCCACATGTCACTGTGTCTTTCCCTATCAGTCTTATTTTGTAAGAGCTGTAAACATACCACAGGCTGCATTCAATCTAGACTGAGCAACTGAACTCTTCTCCTTTCACAGCTGGAGATGCTCTATGAACGGCACAGATCTCGCTTCTATGCAGGAGAGTTAGGCACCGGGACAAAACTGTTATGTTTTCTCAGATTCTGTAGAATCTGCTGCAGTGTGTTTCTGCTGGGTGTGGAGAGAGAAAATGCTACGGCCCCTAACTCTGAGTCGGGCAGGGATCGACACAAATTGTGCTATTTCCTGATTGTGTAAGCCCTTCAGTGTAATTCTGTTTCTTCTGCCTGTATAAAGTGAAAATGTGACGGTACCTTACTCTGAGTGAGAGACACAGCTCCGTGAATTCGACCGGGGCTGTACAGAATGTAAATGAGCTCTCTGCTAGTGAAAGGCAAGGAGGAGGGATCCGGAGGGATTCGACCAGGACTGGATATCAGTGTAAACAAAAACACAAGATAAGGAATACTGTGAGAACAAGACAGCTTTGCTAATGAAATCCAATTGCAAAGTTGCTTGTTTTCACTGTCCCCTTATTCTGAAGACCATTTAATGAAATGATAAAACCCCTTTAACTCTCTTGGGCATGGAGGTCACTAGAGCTTCACAGGTTGCAGCCACTGGAATCCTCTTCGACTTCTCCATGATGTCATCACGGAGCTGGTGGATGTTAGAGACGCTCGCAACCTTCTACTTCCGAAAGGAGGGGATCATGCTCTGCTTCAGGATTTCACAGTACATTTTGCCGTTTGTGGTTTCCTCGTCGACTCAATGAACTGTAGCTCTCCACAGCCAGCAGCACTCATGCAGCCCCAAACCATGACACCCCCACCACCACCATGCTTGACTGTAGGCAAGACACACTTGTCTCTGTACTCCTCACCTGGTTGCCGCCACACACACTTGACACCATCTAAACCAAATAAGTTTATCTTGGTCTCATCAGATCACAGGACATGGTTCCAGTAATCCATGTCCTTAGTCTGCTTGTCTTCAGCAAACTGTTTGCGGGCTTTCTTGTGCATCATCTTTAGAAGAGGCTTCCTTCTGGGATGACAGCCATGCAGACCAATTTGATGCAGTGTGCGGCATATGGTCTGAGCACTGACAGGCTGACTCCCCACCCCTGTAACCTCTGCAGCAATGTTGGCAGCACTCATATGTCTATTTTGAAAAAACTATTTCTGGATATAAAGTTGAGCACGTGCACTGAACTTCTTTGGTCAACCATGGCGAGACCTGTTCTGAGTGAAACTTGTCTTGTTAAACCGCTGTATGGTCTTGGTCATCATACTGCAGCTCAGTTTCAGGGTGTTGGCAATCTTCTTATAGCCTAGGCCATCTTTATGTAGGGTAACAATTCTGTTTTTCAGATCCTCAGACAGTTTTTTGCTATGAGGTGTTATGTTGAACTTCCAGTGACCAGTATGAGAGAATGTGAGACCTTGTAACAGTAACGAATTACATGATTTCATGGAGAGAAAATGGCAAATTGGGCACAATTTGTCCATTTTCACTTAGAGGTGTACTCACTTTTGTTGCCAACAGTTAAGACATTGATGGCTGTGTGCGGCGTTATTTTAAGGACACATCAAATTTACACTTTTATACAAGCTGTACACTGACTACTTTACATTGTGTCAAAGTGTCAGATCTTCAGTGTTGTCCCATAAAAAGACATAATCCAATATTTACAAAAATGTGAGATACGGTATCCTTCAGAAATTTAAAAAGTTTTTACTTTGTCTTCCTCCTACCTGCCTATATTTTTTCAGAAACAGCATCTTTCTAATATATTGTATTGCATTCAAGTAAATGAGGCTGAACTGCAATACCAGATATGCCCAATAAACAAGAGTGGCGCTGTTTCTCGCAAGAAATATAAGTAAACATTGTTTTAAACCAGACCAGATCTAATGAAGAGTCTTCTACATCTGTTTTTTTGGAACATGATTATTTTAAGTATTTAAGGCATCCTTGTATTGAGTGTTATGTGACTTGAATCGTTTTTGTGACCCAAAGATGTTCAGGACTCATCAGAACCAGAGGAACCGAGTCCTCTCCCCCAGCCACGGGAGGCCACACTGCAACCTCCTACAACAGAGTTACCACAGGGCACCAGCCAAAAAACAGCTGTGACTACCATCGGCAGTTCCAGTGAGAGCGCGCATGGTGAGAACGTTATAGGTAATTCTTTGTTGATTTATGATTTTCAATCTGGATTCATATTTTTAGGGACCCTGACTTTGCCATTAGTCTTTATCTTATTTCTGGACACATAGCTGCCGCTTCGCCTTTGAAAGGGCATCACAATTTAGAAAAAGGAATCTGCTTTTTTTTTTTGAAACAGCGCCACTCTTGTCCATAGGCTGTATATGGTATTGCAGCTCAGTCTCATTCACTTGAATGGGTAGACCTGCAGTACCAGTCAGAGCCTATAAACAGGAGTGGCGCCGTTTGTGGGGAAAAAGCAGATTATTTTTTCTTACCTAAGAAACGCCTTTAAAGGGAATATGTCATCAGAAAATGACTTATTGTTTAACTCATGTTTTTGTGTGAAACACTTTTTTTTTTATTTTTAGTTGTTTTTTTTTCCAATTTTGCATATCACTATTACTATTTTAAAACCATCCTGAAGTCTTGTAGTTTTCACTTTGGACACTAGGCCTAATAATAGTCTGACACTTCCTGTTTTCAGTTGTCTTCTCATTATCAGTAAAAGCAGGGTTACACTGAACGATAACACCAATGTGTATAGATAACACAGGATCCAGCAGTCACAATAGGAGATGTCACGGCTCCCCCTCCCTGCCCCCTGACTCCTTCCCCGGTCACAGAGCATGCCCAGAAAACACTCCTATAGAAGTCAATGGGTCTGCTGCTGTTCACAGGCTGCTATGCCCATGAAGCTGCTGTAAAGCATTTCTCTAAATGCTGTTAAAAGTAGCTCAGGCAAGATGAGGATTGAAAGATCTACAAGCAGAAAACTCTACATCCCTTGCTGCCCATCCTCACTTTAGCTTCTGATATGCCTTGGTCGGTATTCTAATCATCCTTTTATATGACTTTCTTCCGCAGAGGCCGTCAGCGTTAACCGGATAAACCAGCCAATCGTCAAGGATGAGAGCAGCAATACCTCCATTCTGATTGGCTGTCTGGTGGTCATAATCTTGCTGCTATTGGTTGTTATTATCCTCATCTTGTGGAGGCAGCGCTGGAAGAGATTGCTAGGGAAGGTAGGTAGTGTCTGCTAACAAGCGCCCCCTATAGGAAATAATGAAGATGACTGTTTCTTGTCTTTTTCCCTTAGGGTATGTTCACACGGCTTATTTTGGGGAGCATTTCACCACGTATTTTGCAGCATACTACGCTTAATACGTGGGGAAATGCGCCACATAATTACGGTAATCCATAGTTCTCATAGAGAACTTTCTTTTAGACCCTAGATAAGTAGGGGGTTGCATACACACAACACTAAAAGAGGTGACCGGGTGACCAGAAAACTCAGTCATTTAACTACAAAATGGTTGAATATGGTTACAATGTCCCCATTCACGTAGGAAGAACAGCTCTGAAGCACAAACTGCTGCCCTGAACTAAAAAAAATAGCCCTTATTACTATCTACTTTAACTTTCTTTTATTCACCCCATCCCTCCGGGCTCAGCACCGTCCCTTGGACAGCAATCTTACCGCCCATCTGTCCCTCCCCTCGGACACTGTCATGTGTGCATTCTTATGTCAGTGTGCGGTTATTTTTCCCATAAGCACTAGTCACAGGTAACCAGAAACTGGGCCATTTAACTTCAAATTGGCTGAATATGGTTACAACGTCCTCACTTACTGTAAGAAGCGCAGCTCCGAAGCGCAAACTGCTGCTTTATCAACGGAAAGAATAGGACATACTGTTATCTCAGGGTGGCACATGTACTGTATGCTGTGATGTGTGCGTTCTTATGTCAGTGTGTGGTTAAGTTTTCTATAGGCACTAGATAAGTGGGGAGTAATATACACACCACACTGAAAGAAATGAAAAGTGGAGAGTCACAGGTGACCAAGTGACCAGAAATTGAGTCACTTAACTACAAAATAACTGATTATAGTTGCAATTTCCCCATTTACAGTAGGAAGCACAGCTCTGAAGCACAAACTGCTGCTCTAACAACTGAAAGAATAGAACACAATGTTATCTAAAATGGCACATGTGGGCTGTCGTGTGTGCTTTTCTATGGGGTTATCTTTTCTATAGGTACTAGATAAATCGGGAGTAGTATACACACAATTCCAAAGCAAACAAATTCCCTCTAAAACATAACTTTTAATCAATACAAATCTTAAAAATACCACTATTACACAAAATTCAATAAATCGAGGAACACACCGCACACCTAAGTAACGGAATAGTCCCAGTCTGTCCCTCAAAAAACTGACACCTGGACTAACTCTCCACGGAGATCCCGCCCCAATAAGGGCGATTCTGCAATACTATTACCTATAACGCACTATCGAGTATCCCTAACTTAGTGACTCCTGTGGGATACCCCCTGCTCTATAATACAGGCGCAAATATACTTGCTGGATACTCGATAGGGTATTATAGGTAATAGGATCGCAGGGTCGCCCTTATTGGGGCGGGATCTCCACGGAGGGTAAGTCCAGGTGTGAGTTTTATTACATAATATTCAAGAAATCGAGGAACACACCGTGCACCTAAGCAACACAATCCTCCCAGTCTGTCCCACAACCAACTCACACCTGGACTACCCCTGCACGGAGAACCCACCCCAATAAGGGCGAACCCACAATACTATTATCTATAATGCCCTATTAAGTATCCCTAACTTAGTGAATCCTGTGGGATACCCCCCTGCTCTATAATACAGGTGCAAATGTACTTGCGGGATACTGGATAGGGCATTACAGGTAATAGGATTGCGGGGTTGGGGGTGGGATCTCCACGGAGGGTTTGTCCAGGTGTGAGTTTTTTGAGGGACAGACTGGGACTATTTCGTTACTTAGGTGTGCGGTGTGTTCCTCGATTTCTTCATTTTGTGTAATAGTGGTATTTTTAAGATTTGTATTGATTAAAAGTTATGTTTTAGAGGGAATTTTTTTGCTTTGGAATTGTTCGGATCAATTGTATATTTCCTCGTTCTATATATGGGAATTATTGGTATTATTATGAGTAATATTTCCACCACACTGAAAGAGGTGAAACGAAAAGCGAAGAGTCACAGGTGACCAGGTGACCAGAAACTGAGCCAAGTAACGGCAAAATGGCTGAATATGGATGCAATATCCCCATTTACAGTAGGAAGAACAGCTCTGAAGCACAAACTGCTGCTCTGAACTAAAAAAATAGCTCCTCTTATTATCTACTTTAACTTTCTTTTATTCACCCCATCCCTCCAGGCTCAGCACCGTCCCTCGGACAGCGATCTTACCGCCCACCTGTCCCTCCCCTCGGACACTGTGGTTATTAACAACACTCAGAACCTTTCACTGGCGTCTAGACATGGCAGCCGCTATGAGCGCATCATAACTGCAGAGGGGGAATACCAAGAGCCCAACAACAACCCCCTTGCCAAGATGGCGGCCCGGTGTACAAACTCTGATAGGGCAGGTGAGTGCACGGAGTAATGGATGGTGCACGTTATGTGTGTTATGTCTAAAGGGTAATATTCTATGTATATAATATGTGCATGTGTGCAGGGGTCTAATACTAAGTGCATGACAATGTATATATGTATACGGTAAGGTGAGGGAATATAATAATTCATTTTGTCTTAACGAGGAAGAGGTGTGGCCAATGAATGGGGCGGGGCTTAGGTATTCAATGTAATGCAAAGCTTTCTGCTTCCCTCGACTAAAATATTATACTGGAAACTGACATAATATGCCAACAGGTGGGCAGATCAGTTCTGTATCTGCTAATAAGAACAATTATAAGTACCAGGCCTGAAAAGGCCTTAAAGGGAACCTGTCACCTAGATTATGCCCCCCTTGCTGAGGGCAGCACAAGCTAGTGTCAGACCTGCTGTTTCCAGCGCTGTGTCCCTTATTCTGTAAGATGCTGGAGTTTTAGAGCATTTACCCCTCAAATCTTATTCATGAGTAGGTGTTAGCCCCACCCACCAAAGTCAAGCCCCGCCCACCTGGCAGTTATTACCATGTTTCTACCTATTCAAAGTAATAGGTTTATCAGTTGAGGTGTGTGAGGCTAGCCTCAGATGGGCGGGGTTTGGAAAAAACCTGACTTTCTGAATGAATCTTCTTGCTGAAAACTGCAGATTTGAGCATTAAATATACGAAAACTACAGCATCTTACAGAATAAGGGGCACAGCGCTGGAAACAGCAGGTCTGACACTAGCTTGTGCTGTCCTCAGCAAGAGGGGCATAACCTATGTGACAGGTTCTCTTTAATGATCAGCTTTTGCCTCTCTGTGTTGAAACAGTAAAATTTTTTTTTCAGTGACGCAGCTATAGGAGACCTTGTTTTATGCAGAAAAAGTTGTATTTTATGGCATAGTGTGAGGATACCGTACCTATAAATGTGTCATTTATTACATTTTTGGGGAAATTCATACTAGTATTTTACTATTTGGGTGCAACATAGACTGTCATTTTTGGACTTCTTGTTTTAGGGTTTACCAGGGCTATACAGTTAGGTTACAGGTGGGGCCGCCCTTTTCAGGACGATGACCCTACATCCATTCTGATAGGTAGTGTGTTATAGGGTGTACTAGGGACAGATACCCTACTGTATCCTTTGTTAGGCTTTTTTGAATTCTGACTTTTGATCTCACTTGATGTCTTTATGGCTAAGTTTTACATTACATTCCAGTGACTTTTTTGACAATCATTTGACGTATCTATATTGGTTTGGAGTGCCCAATACACATTCCAATTTTTTTAAATGAATTTTTTCTGCATTTGTTTTTTATTTATTTTTTTTACACCATTCACATTTCACACTGTTAAATTAATTCTACAGGTTATTACGGTCATGTGGATGCCTAATATGTGTAGGGTTTTTTTTTGGCAATTATTTTTTTATATTGAATATTTTAATATATAACTAAAATAAAACTATTTTTAAACTTTAATATACACTTAATATATAATAGCTTGCTATATGCTATAACATTACATATTAAGTCAGTATGAAACAAACTACTGTTAGGGCAACACACAGGGTACCCTAACAGCAGGCTTACTACACAAACAGTTCTGGAGTTACTATAGGTCCCCAGGGCTGACTCTGGGCTCCATTGGGCACTGGAAAACCAGGTAACCCATTTAAGCAATGGAATCCTCTTTGAACATGCCTCAGTCTCAGACTGTGGTTATCAAGGGGTCAGTTGTTGGGGATTGGCGGAATTCTTCAATCCTTGCTGTACTCAGGGGGTGTTCTGGGAACAGGTCTGTTAATTACAGCTCCATTCCTAGAAGCCGCAAACCCCTCTCCAAAAGATATTGCTGCCGACAGGGGACCTCCACCGCCCGCCGCCAAGGCAGCGGACAGTTCTTCAAGGGGTTGAAAGGGTGTCAGGGTTTGGGGGTCATGTGATGGACACACAGGTGCTCAGCTCATTACAGTACAGTTACCAGAGCTCTGTCTTGTCATCACGTGATCTGTAGGTAAGCAATGAAGGATCCTTTTGAATGACAGCAAGCAGAGATCTTGAAAGATATAATTAATTTCGACAGAATGTATATAGGAAAGTTGTCTAACTTGTTAAATGTATAAAGCAAGTGTCATAGTCCAGCATCCGCCATCAGTATAATTCCTGAATTTTCCAGTGTCGGACTACAGGGGCTTCTAATTCAGGGTACGTGTAGAGAACTCTATGGGTCTCGGTGACTAAATTGTTGTTCATTGTATTAACAGACCTGTGGCGGGTGGGATATGCGTGTGCATGTGTGTGTATTTAC
The DNA here is from genome assembly GCA_025379985.1 of Phyllomedusa bahiana. NCBI lineage: Eukaryota > Metazoa > Chordata > Amphibia > Anura > Hylidae > Phyllomedusa > Phyllomedusa bahiana. The sequence goes on along the minus strand of JAODAL010006405.1, from coordinate 109,801 downwards.
CTAATGACGTGTACACGGTGTCTGCATGATGATGGCGGTGTACACTATATACTCTGCATGTGTCTCTCCAGCTCTGCTGTTAAACAACCCAGCCTATGAGCTCCTGCTTTCCACCTACAGCCGGCCAATCACAGAGCCTGGTGGCGTGCAGGCTAAGCCAATCAACAGCCAGGGTAAGGGGCTGTCACTTCGGAGCTGAGCGCAAAACGGTCAGCTCCGGTCTGTATATACTCTCCATTTCACTGTCTCTATCTGTCTCTGGCATCTTAAGGACTGGAGAGTCCCAAATTTAACTGTGTGTCTCATACTATCATGTTTATGCATCAATGTAAGTACAGGGACCCATTATCTGGAATGCTAAGATGATCTGTGACAGTCAGAGTTGTCATAGGAAACTGCTGTGCAGTTGTTAGATTCTAAAAGGGTAACATTATGTAAATTGATCTTTAAAGGGGTTGTCTCGCTACAAGGATTGATTTTTATGTTAAAGATCTTGCAAAAACAAGTCACCTAGCAATATGTGTCCATTAACAGTGTCCTACCTATTCTGAGATATCCCCTCTTGTATGGGCTGCATCAGCTCCTCAGGTCGCTATAGCTACAGACCTGTTCAATCTCTCAGGATAGGCTGCCAGCACTGGTCGCTATAGCTACAGACCCGTTCAACCTCTCGTGATAGGCTGCCAGCACTGGTCGCTATAGCTACAGATCCGTTCAATCTCTCAGGATAGGCTGCCAGCACTGGTCGCTATAGCTACAGACCCGTTCAACCTCTCGTGATAGGCTGCCAGCACTGGTCGCTATAGCTACAGACCCGTTCAATCTCTCGTGATAGGCTGCCAGTGCTGGTCGCTATAGCTACAGACCTGTTCAATCTCTCGTGATAGGCTGCCAGCAATGGTTGCTATAGCTACATACCTGGCTTCTACTGCAGCCTAGTAGAAGCCAGTAAACACGTCACTGAATTCAAAGTGAAACCAAGAAAACAGGACTGAGGTAAGATGAATCAATGTAGTGAGACAGGCCCTTTAAACATGTCCTACAGTTGTGCAGTAGACTACATAGAAGTGAGGGGGCCCCATAGCTAACATCTAAAGGACCCCTTAATATGGTGCTGGGGTTTGCTACTGAGGAAAGAAAGCTCTAATGTTTGTTCCCCTCTTTCTGCCCCTGTGATAGACCATTGGACTAATTCCTCAGCCCCTGCCTGGTCACATAAAGGAAATGCCTATAGGTTCTGACCACCAAGGGAATGGACCAACCAGGGTTGCCCCCCTTTGACCCAAAGGCCCATGTGTTATGCAGTTATTTTAGAAAATGAACTTGAACCTTTACCTTTTTCCAAAATAATTTGCACCTTAGCGCTTTGTTGATTAAAATAGTGCTCTATTTCGCATGTTGTAATGGTGTCAAAGGGTTGCAGGCACTCCTGGAAGTTGCTGGTGGTCCAGGACCCTCTCTGTATGACACATCAGACTATAATTTCTTCTGAAATTGGACTTGCAACTTGAAGGGGTTTTTTTATCATGCAGTTTCACAGGGCCACAGCCAGCTTTAGATTCATACTTCCTGGTCAGGCTACAGATGGTTCTATAGCAGTTATTGACATATCCACTCTGCTGTTCCTAGCTATCCCTGTTACAGTGACATGACCGCAGGAGATTTATAAAGTGTAGACTACAAGGTTACTGAGCTCTAAAGAGTGAAAGCTTTTCATTTGGTTAGGTAAACAACTAGAGATAAAAGAGAAAGGACTCTGCAAGGAGTGACTCGCCATAGTTGAAAATGATTGATGGCAGCTTGGAGCAGTCAGATAAGAGACAGAGGAGAGAGAAGTAGAGCGAGCTGGTTGGTAACCTAGAGAAACCTGTGTGCTCTAAGAGGAGATAAAATCTTCTTTATCTCCTGAACAAAGCAAAATCAACAAAGCAAAGTATTTGGTAATAGTCTTTTACCTTTCCCTACATGACTGATACGAGACAGAGGAGACAGAGGTGGAGAGAGCTGGTTGGTAACCTAGAGAAACTTGTGTGCTCTAAGAGGATATAAATTTTCTTTATCTCTGAACAAAGCAAAATCAACGAAGCAATGTATTTGGTAATAGTCTTTATTTACCTTTTCCTACATGTTAAAAACTCATCATTGTAGTGCGAAAACCCCTTTAACATGCACGTCATACAGACCTCTCCACCCATCTGGCACCACTTTCTTGGAGGAATCAAGGGCTTGGTAGAAATCCAACAACTTCTGCTGGAGATGCTGAAGGACAATTGGGCTGTCCTCACATTCATGAGATTGGTGGGATGCCATTAAACTTGGTAGGATGACAAACTTCTCACATGTATAGCCAGCTGTATTTCACCGATCCACCTAGGGATAGATATGATTGGTATGAACCTAACCCAATATGATTACACTCACCGGCCACTTTATTAGGTACACCATGCTAGTAACGGGTTGGACCCCCTTTTGCCTTCAGAACTGCCTCAATTCTTCGTGGCATAGATTCAACAAGGTGTTGCAACGATGCTCAATTGGTGCCAAGGGCCCAAGAGTGCCAAGAAAATATTCCCCACACCATGACACCACCACCACCAGCCTGAACCGTTGATACAAGGCAGGATGGATCCATGCTTTCATGTTGTTGACGCCAAATTCTGACCCTACCATCCGAATGTCGGAGCAGAAATCGAGACTCATCAGACCAGGCAACGTTTTTCCAATCTTCTACTGTCCAATTTCGATGAGCTTGGGCAAATTGGAGCCTCGTTTCCTGTTCTTAGCTGAAAGGAGTGGCACCCGGTGTGGTCTTCTGCTGCTGGAGCCCATCTGCCTCAAAGTTCGCCGTACTGTGCGTTCAGAGATGCTCTTCTGACTACCTTGGTTGTAACGGGTGGCTATTTGAGTCACTGTTGCCTTTCTATCAGCTCAAACCAGTCTGCCCATTCTCCTTTGACCTCTGGCATCAACAAGGCATTTCCGCCACAGGACTGCCGCTCACTGGATGTTTTTTCTTTTTCGGACCATTCTCTGTAAACCCTAGAGATGGTTGTGCGTGAAATCCAGGAGATCAGCAGTTCTGAAAATACTCAACCAGCCCTTCTGGCACCAAAACCATGCACGTTCAAAGGCACTCAATCACCTTTCTTCTCCATACTGATGCTGTTTGAACTGCAGGAGATTGTCTTCGACATGTCTAATGCCTAAATGCACTGAGTTGCCGCCATGTGATTGGCTGATTAGAAATTAAGTGTTAACGAGCAGTTGGACAGGTGTACCTAATAAAGTGGCCGGTGAGTGTATATTGTCCATTAACACCCTAAGGAGACCTCAGCAGTCATCCCTGGTGCTATGTCCTGATAATGGTCCCTGTACTTATAACAACACCTTGTAAGTAATGTTCTTCTTTTTCCTGCTTCTTTTTATCATTCTCCCTTTATTGTCTCTTAGACTTTCCCTATTTCACTCCCATCCATCTCCATTCATCTTTCGCCTTACTCTTCATTTTCTCTCCCCAGAAGGTGGCTACAGAGAACTGGAGTCGCCTAAGCTGCCTATGGTGTGCCCCCCGAGTGTCCCTCATTATGCAGAAGCGGATATTGTTACCCTGCAGGGGGTGACCGGCGGTAATACCTATGCTGTGCCTGCCCTGACTGCTGACACCCTCACTTCGAAAGATCTGCCCCTCAGTAAATTTCCCCGTGGGCATCTTCTGTTTCGGGAGAAGCTGGGGGAAGGGCAGTTTGGAGAGGTAAGCGATCATCACTAGGCACAATAGATCCCATTAATATGATTTTATCTCACTGTTTGTCCTTCATTCAGGTTGACCATCCCTTTCACCCTATGCGTCTCCATGAAGTCTTCTCTTTGGGTATGTTCACACCGAGCAATGGGGCGCGTATGGTACGTGCCGCAATATGCCGGGTGTTTTGGAAGCACACGCTGATCCGGCCAGCCCCATTGTCATGCACGAACAAGTGAAATGTCTCTCCCCTGGCGTACAATACGATTGTATTGTACGCCAGGGGAGACGACGCATAATTCATAGATCTGTATTAGAGCTAAGAATTACCGTAATTGCGGCGCGCATTTTGCCATGTGAACATACCCTTTTTTGTATATTGTTTTTCGTGACACTGAGCTGTCATCCAGTTTGTCCTTTGACTCTTTATTTTTTGCTTTTTTTGACACCAAACTGTGTCTTGGCAATGTGTTCTTCTTGCCCACTTTGATATGCCTTCAATTTAACCCTCGCAAGTGTAAGGCGTGGTACACAGGTGGAGAAGGATGTAGGTCCCAGGTGTCAAGCAGGCAGGTATACCTGGAGAACAGGTGTGTCTGGCTGCCTGGCCTATGTGTGTGAGATTACTGGGAGTAGTAGTCCTCTGGCACACTAGGAACCACACAGACTCTCAAGTCGGGATCTTGCAGGCTTGACTCTTAGCATCAGTTCAGCAAGTTACACTTTTTTCTCAGGTCACATTGCAGGTACACAATAACACTTGGGGGTTACCACACTTCTCCTACCAAGTTATAATTGTTCCTCTGGCAATTCCTTTATCTCAGTTGCTCACGGCCTTTACTCTGACTGCAGTCACCAGCCTTCAGGGCAGTGGTCATGCCTAAGGACTGGAGTTGTGTCTTGGTATACTTCATGAGTTATCCACTCAGGCCATCTCTACTCCTCTATCTGGACAGTTCCCCATGTCTGTCTCTCTATTCTCTCTCTTCTATCTCTCTTTCCTCTTCCCCCTCTACCTGCCCCGGCTTGCTTTCTTCTCTCTCTATTCTCTCTTGTCTTTCTCTCTTTCCTCGTCCCTCTACCTGTCCGGCTTGCTTTCTTCTCTCTATTGTCTCGTCTTTCTTATTTTCCTCTTCCTGACCTGTCCGGCTTGCTTTCTTCTCTCTATTGTTCTCTTTTCTCTCCTCTATGCGGCTTGCTTTTTTTCTCTTATTCTATCCTCTTCCCTCTACCTGCCCCGGCTTGCTTTCTTTTCTCTCTATTCTATCTCTCTTTCCTCTTCCCTCTACCTGCCTTTGCTTGCTTTCTTCTCTCTCTTTCCCCAGTGAGCTCCCAAGGCTGATGGTGTGCCTGTTAGCCTGGTCCATCTCACTGCCAGCAAGTGAGTGGGCAATTCCTTAATACTGGAACTTGGTAACAGGATCCTTTAACTCACAAGTGTAGCTAGAACTGAACTATAAGGCTATGTTCACACGGCTTAACTGCGGGACGTAATTACCCCCCGCACTAACGCCGTGTGGCCGGGGGCGGGGGGGGGGGGCCGGCACCTCGCCGGCCCATAGACTTGCATTACCAGCGGCGCGTATACGCCGCTAATAATTCACATGTCAATTATCTCCCCCCCTCGGCGTATTCGCCGAGCAGGGAGAGGAGACGTAATCCATAGTTCTCTATGAGAACTGTGAAATACCGTAATGACTGGGATGGATTTCACCCGTAATTTGCGCACTCCGGCGCGTAATTACGGGCCGAATTACGGCCCATTTTAAGTCGTGTGAACATGGCCTAACTCCTAACATGGCAGGCTCCTCTATAAGGACTTGCAGCCCCTACCTTCTTCTCCACACTGATTGGCTTTAGGCGTTCTCCACTCTTTGGTGCCTAAAGAACCCCCTATTAAGATGCTTAGTCACCTTAACCCCTTATATACACCATGGGCCACATGCATGAAAACTGTCTAGGTCTAAAACTTTCTTTGTTGCCCATAGCAACCAATCAGAGCTCATAGCAATCAATCAGAGCCCATAGCAACCAATCAGAGCGCCCCTCTCATTTTTCCAGAGCACTATATGAAATGAAAGGGGGGCTCTGAGTGGGTGTTATGAGCCCTTATTGGTTGCTATGGGCTCTGATTGGTTGCTATGAGCAACAAAGTGAATTTTAGACCTAGACCGTTTTCATACATGTGACCCCATATGTATATTCATAGACACAACACCAGAATTTGTAATGTGGTCCCACCATTTACAAAAGCACATTATTTCTTATTGGCCATTAAAAAAATGCCTACTTTTCACTTCCCACCTGAGTTAAGTGTTACGAGAATCTGATTAATAAAGCAGGTAACAAGCCCAAATTCAGTTTTACAAAAATCTGATTATCAAACCCAACTGAGATAAGGAATATCATAGAGACTACAGTCAAGCTGCGTTTCCCTTCTTCGGGTTTTCAGATGAACAACTGAGTCTTTTAGGACAGTTTGGGATATACTTGCGGATTAGGTGGTTGTCCAGCAGCCTGACCCCAGCAATCAGTCGGACCTTAAGCTTGATGCCAAATAGACACTAAACTGCAGGCCGAAAATGGACTAAGAAGCTTGGAGGTCATCACAGCACAATACTCTCTATCTCCTATTGCTGTATTAATCAGATTTTTTTTAGAAGAACGTTGAAAAAGTCCTTTCATTAATGTCCTCCATATTATACCTTGTTGAGTTGTAAGGAGTGTGAGTGCAGGTGTCAAGCAGGCAGATACACCTTGTTAGCGGAAGTGTGTGGATGCTGGTGTTGATTGACCTACCAGTGGTGTTGCTGGGACATGTTGTGCGTCACTAAGGAAGTAATCACAGAGATTATTCAGCTTGGGCTTCACGGGCTTTACACACTTCACTTCTGCACAGAGCACAATTCACTTCGCAGCTAGACAAAATTACATATGTTCTGGAGTTCCCCTCACAGTTCTAACAATTTATTTCTTTGCTCTGTTTGTCAAGTCCTCTCTTGCTGCTCTAGATGCTGGCTTCAGGGTCAGAGGTCATGCCTAAGGACTGGTCGTTCCCTGGCCCCCTTCCTTGGTGGCAGGGGTGTAACTAGCATTCGTAAGGCCCAATAGCAAAATGAGACAGGCTCCAACATAATGACAAGAAACTGAAGCAGCAGTATAAGTAGCAATAATTTAAGCTATAAATATAGCGCTATATATCAGAGAGCCCACATAGTAGCGGTAGGTAGCAGAAACCGATCAATATCTAAAAAATAGTACGATGTTCTTACACCTGAGTGGCCTGAGTGGCTGCTACTGCTATAGTTACACCCATGCCCGGTGGCTATCCTTTCAGGCATTTTCTAACTTCCTCCTTTGGACTTTTCTTCGTTCTCTCACTCTGTTCCTCTTTCTTATTTTTCTGTCCTTGCCATTATCTTTCTTATCTAACTTTACTTCTTTTTGCTTTCTCTTTCTTGGTGAGTATCCCAGCTGTTGGTCTGCCTTTAGCCTGCTCCACTTCACCGCCGGCTGGAATTGTATAACAGGATCCCTTATAATATCAACAACAACTAAACTCTAAACTACTTGCCTAAAATGGTGGGCTGTCACTTATATCTTCCAGCAGCTGCTCCCTTCTTCTGTATCCTGATTGGCTGCAGACCCAAACGGTGCTACAGTGCTCACAGCATTAGCGCACAATAGAAAGTACATCATCATTATCCCTCACCTACTACATACATATTGTGAATATACGCAACCCGTTGTAGGGTTGATCCCATATCCTACAGTACAGTCTACAGCGCTATTCTTCTTCTGACATCGTCCAGTATATAACAATTATATGTAATGTGAATTATAATGTTAATTTCCAGGTTCAACTATGTGAGGTGGTGAATCCCCACGAGCTGCCAGTTCTCCAGTTTCAATTCAACATGCGCAAAGGGCGGAGTCTTCTTGTGGCCGTCAAATTATTACGGGCTGATGCCAATAAAAATGCCAGGTAAAGGAACTTGTTTGCTACTTGTACTGTGTCCAGTAAGTGACACCCACTATATAACTGAGTGCATTCACATTGGACCTGGTACTTTTCTGTGGCACATACTATATGCCATAGTTGCTTGTAGCCTTAGTAGCCAGTAACCATTGATGTGACTGCATTTGTTTTCATTGCCCATCAGTTTCTCTGGTCTGACCATTCCTGCTCGGATTGGGTTTCTCCCTTAATCAATGCATGTTCTCTGTTGGTTCCCAGGAGCGATTTCCTGAAGGAACTGAAGATTTTGTCCCGTCTGAGTGACCCGCACATCATCCGCCTGTTGGGAGCCTGTTTGGATGAGGATCCCCTGTGCATGATTACTGAGTATATGGAGAATGGAGACCTCAACCAGTTTCTCAGTTCCCATGAGTTAGCCGAGGAGGACGAGCGCATGGAGGACGGACACAACCCTCCCTGTATTAGGTGAGCAAATCTCTAGTTTTATATTGATGACCAGGATTAATATAATTTTATCTGTAGACCCAGTGGTTCCAAAAGTTGACCCTACACCCATATATAGGGGAAACTCCATAAACTTGCGGTACTCGTTGGCAACTTCATGTGATCTTGACTGGATCATGTCTAGGGTCCACCATGGACATAACCCTGTAAACATATCTCCCCAACATTTGTAGGATCTTACATAGTTCCATGATTAATATGGTACAAAAAAGTCAAATGTCCATCAAATTCAACCAAGAGTGAGGAAGATGTGGATCTGTCACCCTCCAAGAATTCCCTTCCAGCCTCGGGTACTTGACAAATTTATATTACGTATTTGCAGAGCACATTGTATCACATGCCTCTTTAAGTAACCTCATAACACTACAAGTCATAGCAACTTGGGAGCATTGCCACCCCCAATATCTACATAGCAGAACCACACACACTGCCACCACTCCAATGGCTGACATTGGCTGGTAGTATTCCAGACCAGGTTATACCAAAGACAGATTGGGCAGTGCCCCAAGGACGTCACTACTTCAGGAGCTTAAGGGGTCTTCAATACACCTTACCTTGGTTCTTCAAATCTGGTTCTCAGAATCATAGGGAATGCTTGACCCGTCATTTACGTTCTAGGCCTCTGGGAAGCTCTAGCTGGTGGCCTTCAAAGCATCAATTGTTCATCTCTGGAACCCCCACCTCTTAGAAAAGTCTCACAATTTGGTAGGGGCATTGGGTGACCATATTCAGCGAAGAACACTTATGAGGTGGCCAGATATGTGTGTGGCCTCCATAATTTTCTTGGTCTTCAGTGGAATAGGCGGAGTGGTGAGATAGGGTCCTCCGCCAACTTAAAGGGGTTGTCTCGCTACAAAGAATAGCTTTCAAATTGTAGGGAACACAAAATAAAGACATTTCCCAAATATATTGCTTTGTTCCTCTGTTTTCCCTAAGGAGATACAAGTGAATTTATGACCTCCCTGGCTATTTCAGTTCCCTCAGTAACTGACCTGTAAACAATTCTCCCCTTGCTGTTTGTTCAATGAGATAACAGTGAGTGATGTCATCACACAGGTCACAGCAGTGTCCTGTGCTGCTCAGCAGTAAAAACCTTGATTTATGTAAAATAAACAGAACTGTAATTAGGGCTTTTGTTTTGGGGATCAGATAAGAAGTCCTGTTAGTAGTTTGAGAAGCTAATCTGATCTAATTAGCATCTGAAAGCACAGCATGGCACAGAGCTGTACAAGCAAGGAGCTTATGCAAATGAGTCAGTCTGAACTAGGAAGTGACAGAGTATTTCATTCATGCATTCTCTGAAACTCTGAAGGGAGACAACTCCTTTAAATCTGGTTTTGGATACTACTCCGATTCCATCCACCTTGGCCACTTATCAGTCCATGCCCTTAAAAGTGGGGATGGAAGTTGAAGTTCCAAAACCACTACAGGTTGAAAAGCGCTGATCTGGATGGCACATGGGACAAATTCATTGAACATGGTAATAACAGATTTATCTACAGACTTTATGATCCTGTCTTCTCCTCAGTTATCCCAGCCTCCTCCACGTGGCCTTGCAGATTTGCTCTGGGATGAAATATCTGTCATCACTCAACTTCGTGCACCGGGACCTCGCCTCACGAAACTGCCTGGTGGGCGAGAACCTCACCATTAAAATAGCTGACTTTGGTATGAGCCGCAATTTGTACGCCGGAGATTACTACCGCATACAGGGTCGGGCTGTGCTGCCGATCCGCTGGATGGCCTGGGAGTGTATACTGATGGTACGTGTCCGTGTTGGTTGTTGTACATTGGTATCTTTCTTTGGTGGAATAATTGCCCCCTATAGACATGACTTTTTTTTTTTACAGGGTTGGATGAATGTTTATCTTGGAAAAACCTTTTTGGTCAAAACTGATCCACTGTGTTACACCTAGTGCAAGGTGAAGGGGCGAAGCATGACACAGGGATTTCTCGGTGTCATGCTCCACCCCTCCGACCTGCACTAGACACAACATAGTGTATCCGTTATACCTGGAGTGTTCCTTAAAGTGAATTCCCACTTAAAAACTAATAATCGGATAATATATTAAGAGTGATGTGCTTAAAGGGGTTGTCTCACTTCAGACATTGATGGCATATTGCTCGGATACGCCATGAATGTCAGATAGGTGCGGGTCCTACACCTATCTCCAAAACAGTACTCTCATTAATTTCAATGGGAGTGTCCTGACCACCTCTCCGTTCAAAATGGAGAAGTTTTGGGGCTCATTGTCAAGGCAGCTGTGGGTTCCACATCTATCTCCAGAACAGTACTCCCATTCATTTCAATGGGAGAGCCCAGAACGGAGAAGTTTTGGGGCTCATTCTCAAGATAGTTGTAGGTCCCAGATGTGGGACCTGCACCTATCGTACATTAATGGCATAGGGATATGCCATCAATGTCTGAAGTCAGACAACCCCTTTAATAATGTTCCTAGTTATGAAGCTATATTAGATATTGGGTTTTATCCGGGAGGCACTAGTCACATTGGGCATTCAGGGGTCTGGAAAGCTAGGTACAAGCTTTATGCTTATACCCTTAACTCTAATGACAGCCATATTGGTTTTCCTTGAAAGGACTATAAAAGGACTTTTATGGGGTCAGTTTGTGGACCCTCTGCAGTCATGCATTCCCTGTTCATACATGTGCTGGGCGCGGTCAGGGTACTGGTAATATTAGTACAGTCCTGCCATGCCAAAACCAGGGAACCCCAATAGAGACCTGAGGAGGACAAAGAAAGTAACATCATCACTGCACAGAAGAACTGACTCTTCTCTTTCTGCTGTCCACATCTCCAGGGTAAATTCACCACAGCCAGTGACGTCTGGGCCTTTGGAGTGACATTATGGGAAATTTTTATGCTGTGCAAGGAGCAGCCGTACGGGGAGTTGAACGATGAAGATGTGATTGAGACCGCTGGGGAGGTTTTCAGGGACAGTAAGAAACAGGTGAGTATAGGAGCGGGTGATGGTGATTCCCTGAAGGAGACCATAGACATATTTTATATAAACTAAGAGAACCAAGAGAAGAATGGCCAGCTCCGGCAGGCTCTATACCCAGGCACAGGGGAGTCACGCTGGACTCGAGGACAACAAAGGCAAGGATCCCTTAATCCAAAATGGTTCAATGTGATTGGCTGAACCAGCAACAAGAAGACGCCATTCTGAATTTTGCTTTGTGGCTTTTCTGCTCTTTGTCCCTAGCAATGTGGAATGTGCTTGGCTGTAGACATTAGACTGTCATCTGATCCAGCCACAGTTAACTAGGTTAGTGTTTATTCAATGTATACATGAGTGAGGTACAATAGCAACACCTACATTAGTAGTAACACTTCCTATTCTGCTGGTGCAGTCACTGTGTACATACATTACTTATCCTGTACTGATCCTGAGTTACATCCTGTATTATCCTCCAGAGCTGCACTCACTATTCTGCTGGTGCAGTCACTCTGTACATACATTCCTTATCCTGTTACTGATCCTGAGTTACAGCCTGTATTATCCTCCAGAGCTGCACTCACTATTCTGCTGGTGCAGTCACTGTGTACATACATTACTTATCCTGTACTGATCCTGAGTTACATCTGTATTATCTCCAGAGCTGCACTCACTATTCTGCTTGTGCATTATCTCTGGACTTACATTACTTGTCCTGTACTGATCCTGAATTACATCCTGTATTATACTCCAGAGCTGCACTCACTATTCTGCTGGTCAAGTCACTGTGTACATACATTACTTATCCTGTACTGATCCTGAGTTAGGATAAGTACAGATAATGTAATGTATGTACACAGTGACTGCACCAGCAGAATAGTGAGTGCAGCTCTGGAGGATAATAAGGATGTTACTCAGGATCAGTACAGGATAAGTATGTATGCTACCAGTGACTGCACCGGCAACATAGGGAGTGCAGCTCTGGAGTATATACAGGATGTAACTCAGGATCAATACAGGATAATTAATGTAATGTATGTACACAGTGACTGCACAGCAGAATAGTGAGTGCAACTCTGGAGTTAATATAGGATTAACTCAGGATCAGTACAGGATAAGTAATGTATGTACACATGTGAGTTGCACCAGATGAATAGTGGAGTGCAGCTCTGGAGTATAATTACAGGATGTAACTCTGGATCAGTACAGGAATAAGTAATGTATGCGCCAGTGACTGCACCAGCAGAATAGTGAGTGCAGCTCTGGAGGATAATACGGATGTAACTCAGGATCAGTACAGCATAAGTAATGTATGTACAGTGACTGCACCAGCAGGAATAGTGAGTGCAGCTTTGGAGTATAATACAGGATGTAGCTACAGGATCAGTACAGGATAAGTAATGTATGTAACAGTGACTGCACCAGCAGAATAGTGAGCGCAGTCTGGAGTAATAATACAGGATGTAACTCTGGATCAGTACAGGATGAGTAATGTATGTACACAGTGACTGCACCTGCAGGTATAGTGAGTGCAGCTCTGAGGGATATACAGGATGTAACTCAGGTCAGTAACAGGATAGTAATGTATGTAACACAGCGACTGCACCAGCAGAATAGTAAGTGCAGCTCTGGAGTATACATACAGGATGTAGTCGGATCAGTACAGGATAATAAGTAATGTACACAGTGAGTGCACCAGATGAATAGTGAGGTGCAGCTCTGGAGTATAATAAAGGATGTAAACTCAGGATCAGTACAGGATAAGTAATGTATGTACACAGTGACTGCACCAGCAGAATAGTGTGTGCAGCTCTGGAGGATAATACAGGATGTAACTCAGGATTCAGTACAGGATAAGTAATGTATGTACACAGTGTGACTGCCACCAGACAGAATGGTGAATGCAGCTCTGGAGTATAATACAGGATGTAGCATAGGATCAGTATAGGATAAGTAATGTATGTACACAGTGACTGCACCAGCAGAATAGTGAGTGCAGCTCTGGGGTAAAATACAGCATGAAACTCAGGATCAGTACAGGATAAGTAATGGATGTACACAGTGACTGCACCAGCAGAATAGTGAGTGCAGCTCTTGGGTATAACACAGGATGTAACTCAGATCAGTACAGGGATAAGTAATGTATGTACACAGTGACTGCACCGGCAGAATAGTGAGTGCAGCTCTGGAGTATAATACAGGATGTAGCTGAGGATCAGTACAGGATAAGTAATGTATGTACACAGTGACTGCACCAGCTGAATAGTGAGTGCAGCTCTGGAGTATAAACAGGATGTAACTCAGGATCAGTACAGGATAAAGTAATGTTATGTACACAGTGACTGACCCAGCAGAATAGTGAGTGCAGCTCTGGAGGATAATACAGGATGTAACTCAGGATCAGTACAGGATAAGTAATGTATGTACACAGTGACTGCACCAGCAGAATAGTGAGGGCAGCTCTGGAGTATAACACAGAATGTAACGCAGGATCTGTACAGGATAAGTAATGTATGTACACAGTGACTGCACTGGCAGAATAGTGAGTGCAGCTCTGGAGTATAATACAGGATGTAACTCAGGATCAGTACAGGATAAGTAATGTATGTACACAGTGACTGCACCAGATGAATAGTGAGTGCAGCTCTGGGGTATAATTTAGGAATAGGGGTCAGTTAATATTAGAGGAACAGTTCCATTTTTGTTCATGGCCTATGTTTTAGTTATATTTAAATAAATTTTTAATTTTGCAGTTTTTAGTTGTATTTAAATCAATAGAGCTGATCAGGAGTACCAGATAGAGTCTGTGCACAGGAGTGAGGGCACACATTTTTACTTGCAGCATCCTTATAGAGTCAGGCAGACTTGGGTTGTCAGTTCTTGAGGGACCATCTTGCAAACAGACGGGCGCAGTAGAGTGCCACACGTGCCATTGTTTGAAAACATAACCTTATATCTGACATAACAGGTTGTAATTTCCTTATACAATACAATTATTTACTGCAATTGTTAGACCATGTATTATGATTAGTTTCTTTTTACTACAGATCTATCTAATTCTACTTTCTCCCCTCCAGATCTATCTCTCCCGGCCACCCCCCTGTGCTCAGTCCCTCTATGAGTTAATGCTGCAATGCTGGGCCAGAGACTGCAGGGAGCGGCCATCTTTCCAGGATATCCACGCTTTGCTCACCTCTCACGCCCTCTGCTGTTCTATTGTCGAAGTGAAGGAGTAACCCGAGTATTATTCAGAACACTTTCCATTACCTGCATCGTCATTGTAAACCTCATAGTACATATTTCTGCTCCTATAGCCGACAATCGCTAGGCATGGCCTATAGGATGTAGGAGACGTCGTGCATTCATCGTCACCATCAAGCCTTCATCCCATGTGACTCTTCCACTGCAATATGTCTCACCAGTCATGCACACTGGATATCCCAGTCACAGGGTAGACATGACCTCTACTTGTCTGTACAATGTGAAAGGCCGGATTCTGACCCAAACACAAGCTTTACTCACTACACTGGATTTATCATGACAAATACCATGATCCAAAATGGCGGACATTAAAGGATTTTATCATGAACATGCACCGTTTCTACCCCCTTAATAAGCCCACGCACCCGTACACCTGACAGAGGATGGCGCAAAGAACATAGACCACAGACTTCATGGTGTTTGAATCCCTTAAAGGGATTGTCCATATTATACAAACTTTAGTGGTGAACATGGAGGAGATAGAAGGGGTCCCAGCTCAATCCCTACTTTGTTACTTACAATGGATAAGCTCTCAATCAAGAAGGCCACCATCATCTGTGCAGTCATCCGAGACCTTTATAATAGGAATCAAAAAGGACTACTATATTTCAAGATGAGCCGCTTACAGACCACTATGGCGCCACATAGAAAGCATAGAACTAAATGGGAAGATTCTGATTATTTCACCATCACCATCCAGACTTGGGGTGTGTTTTGATGGCCCCATAAGATAGCAAGCTGCCTAATGATCCTGCAGAGATCTGAAGGATTCACCGACGCGTTTCACATTGTAAGTCTCAAGCCCCATCTACATCATGAACATGATGACGTTCCACATGATAAAGCCTGGTTATGTCACAGCAGCATTTCTACCTATGAAGGGTCACAGCGGTGGAACTTCAATCACTCCCCTGCTAAAGATGCATGAGGTTTTTGGCATAAATGTGCTGAAGAGAGTGGCCCACCATTTATAAGCCTCAGATGCTCCAGCATTGAAGAGCAGGTTCTTCCAGTAACATAAAGTGTCTGTAAAGGGAACCTGTCAGGTGGCTTTTGCTGCCCTATATGAGAGCAGAATGTGATAGAGTAAGAGAAGTGGAGTACTGTGATATATAGGATAGAGAGGAGCTGAGCTCTGTGATATATAGGATAGAGGAGAGGAGCTGAGCTCTGTGATATATAGGGTTATGTGATAGAGGAGAGGAGTTGAGCTCTGTGATATATAGGGTTATATGATAGAGGAGAGAAGCTAGCTCTGTGATATATTGGTTTATGTTAGAGGGGAGAAGCTTTATGCTTTGTGATAATATAGGGTTATATGATAGGGAGAGGAGTCTGAGCTCTGTGTTATATAGGGTTAATATGATATAGGGAGAAAGCTAGCTCTGTGATATATAGGTTATATGGTAGAGAGTAGAAGCTCTATCATATAACCATTTATTTCACAGAGCTCAGCTTTCTCTCTTCTGTTTAATATAACCCTATATATCACAGAGCTCAGCTCCTCTCATCTATCATATAACCCTATAGATCACAGAGCTCTGCTTCTCTCCTCTATCATATAACCCTATAGATCACAGAGCTCAGCTTCTCTCCTCTATCATATAACCCTATATATCACAGAGCTCAGCTTCTCTTCCCTATCATATAACCCTGTATATCACAGAGCTCAGCTTCTCTCTTCTATCATATAACCCTACATCACACTGAGCTCAGCTCCTTTCATCTATCATATAACCCTATATATCACAGAGCTCAGCTCCGCTCCTCTATCATATAACGCTATATATCACAGAGCTCAGCTCCGCTACTCTATCATATAACCCTATAGATCACAGAGCTCTGTTCCTCTATCCTATAACCCTATATATCACAGAGCTCAGCTCTCTCCTCTATCCTATAACCCTTTATATCACAGAGCTCAGCTCCTCCTTCTATCATATAACCCTATATATCACAGAGCTCAGCTCCTCTCCTGCTATCATATAACCTATATTCAAGACCAGCTTTCTCCCTATCATATACCTATATATCACAGAGCTCAGCTTCTCTCCTCTATCCTATAACCCTATATATCACAGAGCTCAGCTTCTCTCCTCTATCCTATAACCCTATAGATCACAAAGCTCAGCTTCTTTCCCTCTGTCATATCCTCTCTAAGCGAAGGAATCACCTGACAGTTTCCAATAAGTTACTTTTTTTTTATTTACAGCATAAAACAAATTTTAATTGTGCCTCAATAGCTGGAGTGGGTAGTTATCTTCCCAGAAAAGTGCCCATTTCTTAGCTCCTTTCGAGATCTCCAGAACACGAGTCTTACTACCAGAGTTTCCAGGCTGTTGTAAAAATTCAGTTTCATAAAGTCCGACAGGATCTCCAAGAAGGAACTTGATATTTCAAGAATGTAAAAAATGAGCGGCATCTATCATGAGCCCTTCAGCAGCCTTCTCCTCCATCATCCCACGCTCTGCAATCCTTATCCTACAGTGATGCCAACAGGGAGCTGCCGTCTCACATATCACTTGACATTCTGCACACACACATCTGCTGTTCAGAGATGCCATGGGCGAGCACATTTCCGAGACAACACTCCCTTTAATTTGTCTAGCAAAGGCCACATCGGGAATGTGTCATCAGAAAATGACCTATTGTTTAACTCCTGTTCTTATGTTAAACACATTTTTGAAGAATTTTTTTTTTTTTAATTTTCTATATCACTCTCAATATTTCTTAAAAATGTTGCATTTTTCACTTTGGACATAATAGTCTGATACTTTCTGTTCTGTAGAGAAAACTTTTCAGCAGTTTCCTCGTTATCAGCACAGGCAGGATTACACTTAAAGGTGACACAATGTGTATAGATAACACAGGATCCACCAGTCACAATAGATGTCACAGTTCACCCTCTCCCCCTGCCTGCACAATGACTACTTCCCAGGATACAGAGCCAAGAAAACTTTCCTATAGAAGCCAATGGGTCTGCTCCTGTTCACAGGCTCCTATGTGCATGAAGCTGCTGTAAAGCATCTCTCTAAATGCTGCTAAAAGCAGCTCAGGTAAGATGGCCGCCCCCATAATCACATACAGACAACAGAAATAAAAACAAATCTACAATTGGAAAATAAAAACGGCTAAGGGTATGTTCACACTGCGTCTTTGGATCCGCTTTTCAGACCCAAAACACGCATCTAACAATGTGCAGTGCGATTTACAATAGTTTCAATGTAAAACACGCATGAGTGATCGCAGATGCGTGTTGCGTTTTTCGGATCCGTTTAAAGAATTGTCATGTCAATTCTACTTGCGTTTTACGTAAGTGAAATCCCCCTAGAAAACAATGGAGTGCGTTATTGGAGCCCGAAATACGGATCCAAAAGCGCAACACACTTTTGGGTACGTTTTGGATGCGCTTTTCGCATCTGAAAACCGCATTGGATTAAAATGTGAAGGTCTGTGATTTGAAAGAAAACGCACTGAACAACGGATCCGAAAAAGCATCCAAAAACGCTTACAAAACGTATCCAAAAAAGCATTTGCAGAGGCGTTTTTGGATCCGTTTTTCGATGCAGTTTTAAACGCGATTTTCATGTAATGAAAAACGGATCCAAAAATGGATCCAACCCGCCGTGTGAACATAACCTAAGAAGAAAAGAATTTGGATCAGTATCTTGTTTATATTAGTAGGAAAAAAAATTGCCAACAGAATCCTTTGATGCCATAGTAAAACCAAATACTCCAGATTGTATTGTGAGTCTTCCTATTTTAAGGGCTTCTCCATAAGATGACATTTCCAATCATCCGACCTTGCCACCGCCTCCCCTCCGTCTGTTTTGTCTGGATGATTTGGACTCGGGACAATTTTCCTTTCTTTCAGTGAATGGAAAAATTCCAGCTTCTCGGTTGTTAAGCAGCATAATGGACACATTGTCTAGAAGAAGCTGAAGATGTCAAGGACATTCGTAATACAAAACCATCGCTCACCCACCGCATTCTAGAACGTGGGTTGCACGAATGAACCCTCAAAACGCAGCTTGAGAGCTGATATTTTGGATTTGCACGGAACGCAGGAGGCAGCGGATAGGAAACTTCTGCTAGAACCTTGACGCTTACGAGTGTAGAGGACAAGTTTGCCTTTGTGGGTGCTGCAAACGACTCCATGGTCTCCTTGGGACAACTCCATGTGGAAGCGTGTAGGAGTCTGGAGTCGTCTTGATCTTCCTTGTATGGGTTGGAAGCCTTAACGTGGACTTTAATGTTGGACCTGCTTGAATCTTAATCTTGGATGGTCGGCGCTGAGCTCGGTTGTGACTAGGCTTGGACATTCGTACCCCAGATGTAACGCTGCGTCCTGATGTGTATATATAGTTCTGCTAATTTAAGCTTTTACATGAGATTGTGTTACTTTTTTATATGATGTTAATATATAGAGAGTTGCTGAAGATCACTAATTTGCAGAAATAAAGATTGACTTTTTTTTCTAGATTCTTTTAGAAATCGCGGTCTGGTGGTTTTCTTTCTTTTATAGCTTTTAATTGAATAAAATGGGTGTTCCTACCAAAATCATTGATGTAATCGTGATAGGACATGCCATAAATGTGTAATAGGTGCAGGCCCATCTCTTTTTCAAGAACATGGCCTGGAAGGTCTCCATTTTGAACTGAGAGGTAGTCGGAACATTCCCATCAATTTCAACGGGAATTCAGAGTACTGCCAAAATCAATGGGACAGTTCTGCTCACCTTTCTGCACTGAATAGAAACTTTCACGGGCCCTTTTTCTAGCTAGGAACCCACACCCATCACACATTGATGGAATATCCATGTCAATAGGATATGTCATAAATGTGTAAAAGGTGCAGGTCCCACCTCTATATTAAGAACATGGCCTGGAAAGTCTCCACTGTGAACGGAGAGGTGGTGGAAACGTTCCCATCAATTTCAATGGGAGTTTAGAGTTCTTCCAAAACCAATGGGACAGTTCCACTCACCTTTCTGTACTGAATGGAGACTTTCAGGAGCCCATTCTCTAGCTAAGGACCGGCACTCATCACCCATTGATAGCATATCCATAGGAAATGCCATAGGTGCAGGCCCATCTCTATCTCAACATGGCCTGGAAGGTCTCCATTTTGAACTGAGAGGTAGTCGGACCATTCCCATCAGTTTCAACGGGAGTTCCGAGTACTTCCAAAATCAATGATCTGCTCACCTTTCTGTACTGAATAGACCCTTTCAGGGGTCCATTTTCTAGCTAGGGGGCCCGCACCCATACAAAATTTGATTGCAAAAACCATACAAAACATGCCAATAAAGTGTAATAGGTACAGGCCCATCTCCATCCAACCCTGGCCTGGAAGTTCTCCATTTTTTAAATGAGAGGGGATCGGTACATTCCCCAATTTCAACGGAATTCCGAGAACGCCAAAAACAATGGGACAAACTGCCACCTTCCGTGTTAATGGGGGCCCAATCTCACTGGGGGCCTCCCCAAAACAACATTTTTGGGATATCAATAGAATATACCATCATTAGTTTTTTATGGGAAAAACCCTTAAGCCCAAAAGACCCCTTAACCCCCCCCTTTTAGTAAAATGATTTATCAATCATTGATCAGGATACTGTGTATGCTGGCCACTAAAACAATAGCCCATCACATCGTACACAAAGCAGTTCTTCCTCCGGCTGACCTGTCTACGTTCCTAAACCCTTTCCCGAATAATAACTTCCCGCTAGGGGGAAAACCATAAGGGGTTATTTAGCCTACGGCCATGCAATGCCCCATGGGAAGAACAATATTCATATAAGCTCTAGAGAAAACCAGCTAAAATCTCTAGCACCACGTACTGAAAAAAAAACAAGCAGAGAGCTGGTTTCAAAAAATAGGGTTTTTCCCTAAAAAAGCAAATGCCCGGGGGCTGTGATCTTCAACCCCTTTTAAACGTTTTAAGAAACATGCTGCAAATCTCCAAATACTTTGGCAACATTATATTTTTTTGGCGTTTTTAAAACCCAATTCTTATCGAAATAAAATATGTAGAATTTACCTGATTTAAGACCGCTCACTGCGGGTCATAAACAGGCGCATTTTTACGCTAACACACATTTCTGGTTCAGGTAAAGCCAAAAGAAAAGGCTCTACCTTTCCACAGTGAGGAAACGTCCCGGCCGAGAAAAAAAAAGGAGTGCGGCGCCGTGGATATGGGAAATAATGCCTTTACTCCAGATTAGGGAAAAAGAACCAATTTTTTGTTTTTAAAAAAAAACGTATTACCCTACGCGTTTTCGCGCCTATACTAGCGCTTTTAAACAGGGGGGGCATAAATCCACAAAGAAAAAATGGGGGAAATTTTAAAGGGGGGGCTCATGTGTAATTGGGGCAGAAAAAATGTCAATCTTCTTCACTAA
Organism: Phyllomedusa bahiana; assembly: GCA_025379985.1. NCBI lineage: Eukaryota > Metazoa > Chordata > Amphibia > Anura > Hylidae > Phyllomedusa > Phyllomedusa bahiana. The sequence continues at coordinate 88,954 of JAODAL010006405.1, read as the reverse complement.
GAGTGGGGGTAAAATTCGCTCTAACGAGGGATGCTTTTCCGTTTGGAAAACCCCAAGTTGCCCCGGGGGGTTCATAGGGGGTGGCTAAACCTTTTTCCCCCCAAAAAGGGAAAAAGTTTTTTAAAATCAAATTTATTTTTTTGGGGAAACAAAACCAAAATATTTTTTCCCTGCAAAAATCAAAAAAAAAAACCATTTTTGGAAAAGCGACCCTTTGGAATGAAATTTGAGGCGGGGGGTAAAACAAAATTTAAACCAAATTTAAAAAAAAAATTAAAAAAAATTCCCTTTGGGCCAAAATGAAAAAAAAAAAACCAAAAAATAAAAAGCAAAAGGGATAAAAAAAACCCATGGGTTTAATTTTTAAAAAAGTTTTAAGGGGCAAACCAAACAAAAACCCCGGGGGTTTTAAAAAAAATCTGAAAAAGAAAAAATAAATTTTTGCCCCCCCCAATTTTCCCAACCCAGAAAAAAGGGAAAAAAAATTTTTTTCCCAAAACCAAAAATTTTAAACAGGTTTTTTTAATTACGTTAAAAAATTTTTTAAATATTTAAAAAAGGGGAAAAACAAATAATGGTTTCCCAAAAACCCCCCCCCTGGGGGAATTAAAAAACTTAAAAACAAAAATCAGTTTGGGCAAATTCCCCAAAATTAAACAAAAGGGAACCCCAATTTTTTTCCAAAACGAAAAATAAAGGTTTTTTTAATACTTGAAAAATTTTAAATATTTTAAAAGGGGAAAAAAACGAAAAAAAAATATCAAAAAACCCCAGTTTCCCCAAAAAATCCCCCTTTTTAACCCCCCTTTTTGGGGTTTTTTATTTTTTTTCCCCAATTTTGGGTACATCCATAAAATTTTCTTTTCTTTTAAAGTTTTGGAAACAATCTTTTTATAAAAATTTTGACCCAAGGGGGGACTTTTTTTAAATCACTTGGGGAAATCTTGGTTTTGGTTTTTTCCCCTTTAATTTTTTTGGGCTACATTTTGTCGGGAAACCCCTTTTTTCCTTCTTTAACTGGCCTATGGCCTTTTAAACGGACGTTTAGTGGGCAAATATCCCGCCCCACAAAATGAAAATCCCCCACAAAAAACACGAAAACACAAACACCCCCAGAATTGCTTTTACAGGAAAATTTGGGCACCCCAAAATTTTATATTTCCTTTTGTTGTTTTTGAGAAAAAATTTTTTTTCCATATTTAAAATGAAAACTTTTACAGCAAAAAACCAAGCCAATAGCTTTTAAAAGGGAAACTCCCCTTTTTTTTAAAATTGTGTTGTAAACCAAAATTTTGGGAAATTGGGGTTGGCCCAAACGGGGCCCGCAAAAAAATTTTAATTTTTTTGGGGGGCCTCCCTTAATTTTAAATTTTTTGGGTTTTTCTCGGGGGTTTAAGGGCCCCCAAAAAAAAAAAATTTTTTTTTTTATGTAATCCCAAAATTGCCCCCCGTAAAAAAAATTTTTTTAAACAAAATTATAAAGCAGATTTTAAATTGTGGGAAAATTAAGAAAAATTTTTTTGTAAACCTTTTCGCCCTTTTTTTTCCCTGGTTTAAACTTTTTAAACGTCTTTTTTTGTGAAAAAACTTTATTGGTTTGTATTTTAAATTCTTCCAAAAATTTTTTTTGGGGGAAAAAGGGTTTTTTCCCAAAAAATCTATTTTTTAAAAGAAGAATTTTTTGTTTTCAAAAAGGGCCCTTTTTCTGTAAAAAATTTTTTACGAACCTTTTTAAATTTGGGGCCAAAAGGAATTTTTATTTTAACCCAAAAACCCCCCTTTGGTGGGCGCTAGCAAATTTTTTTAATAAACCCTTTTTGGGGTGCCCCCCCAACCTTTTTGGGGAAAAAAATTTCCCGGGTGATCCCCTTTTTCATCATTTTTGGAAATTTAAAAAATCCAAAAATTCCGTTGCCCTTAAATTTAAAAATTGGGGGGCTTTAAAGGAAAAAACCCCCCCAAATAAAAGGTATTGATTTTTAAGAAAAAAAAAAATTTTTGAGATCTCTTTTTGTGGCCTTTTTCCAAAAAAATGAAAAAGGCCCATCAAAAAAACCTTTCCCTTTTTAGCCCCCGTTTAATTTTAAATTTTGGGAAAAAAAGGGAAAAAAAAAAAAGTTCCCTTCAAAACACCCCATAAAAAAATTTTTTGCTACGAAGGTGCAAACTTTTTTTTCCCCAAAGGAAAAAAAACCCCCTTTTGGGCCCATAGGGGGGCCGCTTTTGGTTTTTAAAAAAAAATTTTTTTCCCCTTCAAAAAAATTTAAATTTAGTAAAACCCCCACCTTTAAAAAAAAAAATTCTTTAGAAAAAAAAAAAAATAAAAAAAAAATAAAGGGGCCCATATCTGGGAAAAAAGTTGTATAAAAATTTTAACCCCAAACCCTTTTTGCCCCAAAATTTTGGGGTAAAGGATTTTTTAAAACGCCCAAAAGAAAATAAAGGGTTAAATTTTTCCGCCCCCTTTTTTTAAATTTAAAAGAAAAAAAGTAAAATAATTTTCCCCCCTGAGCCCCTTTCAAGGGGCCTGGAAATTTTTAAAAGAAAAAAGGGCTAAAAAAAATGCAAGCCCCAAAAAAAAGGGTAAATAGAAAAATTTTTTAAAATGATTTTGACCCCCGGGAAAAATAATCGGGCGACCAGGGGGGTTTTGCCCAATATTTTTGTGGAATTTTTTGGAAGTAAAAAAAAAAAAGGGGGGTATTTTGGGTTCTCAAAAATAAAAAAACGGGTTTTTTTGGTTTTTTTTTTTGCCCTTTAAAACCTTTTAAAAAAATTTGGAATCAAAAAAGTGTACAGGGGTTTTTTTTGTTTTTTGGAAAAGGGTTTTCTTCAAAATTTTTTGGGGTATATTTAAGGAAGAAATCAGATAATATCCGCAAAAACTTTTATTGTAGCCCCTCATAATTAAAAAAAAAACTATGCCCCCCTCCTTTGACCCCCCGGGCCCCGGAAAAAACCCAGTTTAAAAGGGGTTTTTCCCCCCTTTTAGTTTTTTTTTTAAAGAAATTTTTTGTTCTTTTTTTTTAAAAATTTAGAAATTAGATATTGTTTTTTTTGGCCTGAAATTTTTTTGAAAAACCCTTTCCGATAAAAAAATTTTTTAAAAGGTCTTTAATAAATGGCCTTGGGAATTTTAGGGATAAAATTTTTGGATTTTGATTTAATTTTCCATTCCATTAGATTTTGTTTGTTTTTTAGTTATTGTCACACAAAATTTTCATTGCAAAGTAAACGTGCCCCAGTGTTTTTTTAAACGGACAAGGGTTTAAAAACCAGCAGGATCCCGCCGGGGTTTGCGTAACAAAGCTATAAAATCTATACTTTGTGGTTAAGTGCACCCCCCCCCCCCCAAATTTTGGGGCGCATACAAAGTGTTTTGCAGGCGCTCGAATGCACCTGATATTAGCGGGGGGGCCCATTTACACCAAAATTGCAAAGGGGGCTCCCACAAAAATTCACCCCAAAAAATACCCAGACTTTGCTGAGGGGGGGAGGCTGTTAAGGGGAGGCTGCGGGAGGGGAGGGGACTGTGGATCGGGGGGAAGGGGGGTTTTTGTGGGGAGGTTTGCTGGGAAGGGATTTTTGTGAGGAGGGGAGGGTGTAAGGAGGGATGCGTGGTGGGGGGGAGGCTGGGGAGGCGTGGGGAGAGGAGCTTGGGGGGAGCTGTGAGGAGGGATGCTGTATGAAGGGGAGGCTGCGAGGAGGGGAGGGGGGCGGGATGCTGTTGGAAGGGGATTTTTTTTGGAGGGGGGGAAAGGCTGTGGATGCGTTGGGAGGGGGAGGTTTTGGGGGGGAGGGGGCTGTGGATGCGTGGGAGGGGGGGGTTTAGGGGGGGAGCGGGGGAGGGGAGGCTGTGGATCTGGGGGAAAGGGAGGTTGTGGGGGAGGGGGGGTGTGGTCGGGGGGGAGGGAGGTTTTGTGGGGGAGGGAGCTGCAGGGGGAGGGAGGCGTGGATGCTGGGGAGGGGAGGTTGTGAGGAGGGGAGGCTGTGGATGCTGTGGGGAGGGGAGGTTGTGAGGGGAAATGCGGGGGAAGGGGAGGCGGGGAAGGGGAGGCTGTGAGGAGGGGAGGCTGTGAGGAGGGGAGGCTGTGGGAAGGGGAGGCTGTGAGGAGGGGAGGCTGTGAGGAGGGATGCTGTATGAAGGGGAGGCTGCGAGGAGGGGAGGGGAGGCTGTGGATACTGTGGGAAGGGGAGGTTGTGAGGAGGGATGCTGTGGGAAGGGCAGGTTGTGAGGAGGGATGCTGTGGGAAGGGCAGGTTGTGAGGAGGGATGCTGGGGAAAAGGGGGAGGTTTGGAAGGAGGGGACCCTTGGGGGAAGGGGAGTTTGAGAGGGGAGGCTGTAAGAAGGGATGCGGTGGGGAGGGGAGGCGGGATCGTGGGGGCCCCTGGGGAGGGGGGCTGTGGGAGGGGGGGCAAGGGGCCTGGGGAGGCTGTGGGGGAGAGGAGCTGGGGAGGATGCTGTAAAAGGGGGGAGGCTGCGAGGAGGGGAGCTGTGGAGCTGGTGGGGAAGGGGTTTTGTGAAGGGGGGAGGCGTGGATGCTGGGGGGAGGGAGGTTTTAAAAGGGGGGAGGCTGGGATGCGTGGGGAGGGAGGTTTGTGGGGAGGGAGAGGGGCGTGGGGGGGAATTGTGGGAAGGGAGGCGTAAGGAGGGAGGGCTTGGGGGGGGAGGCTGTAAAAAAAAGGGGGCGTGGAGCGTGGGAAAGGTGAGGTGGGGAAAGGTGAGGCGTGGTTTTCGGGGGAAGGGGAGCGTGGGGAGGGGTGGCTGTGGGAAGGGGAGGTTGTGAGGAGGGGAGGCTGTGGGAAGGGAAGGCTGGGAGGAGGGGGGTTTTTGGGGGGGTGACATGCTGGGGGACCCCCGGGGGTGACACATGATGTGTGTGCTAGGGGGGGGGGGTAGAGACATTGGGTTTGTGGGAGGGTGAAAATTTTGGGGGGTTTGGAGGGGTCAGGGTCAAGACAGGGGGTGTTAGGAAATCCTCCCTTTTTGTTATCCTACCTGCGGGGGCATTGGGGGATCTAAGCCTACCTGTGTACCTACCTCGGCGTTGGGTTCTAAGCCTACCTTTTTATCCTCCCGGGGCTTTTGGTATCTAAGCCTACCTTTTTTATCCTACCTGGGGCAATTTTAATCTAAGCCAATCCGTTTTCCACCTGGGGGCGTGGTACTAACCTATCCTTGTTTCCTACCTGGTGGCGTTGGGTACAAGCCATCCGGTTTTATCCTACCGGGTGGCGTTGAGTTTTTAACCCTTCATTGTCAAACACAAAGGCCCGCCCCCCTTGTGTTTTTTCGGCCCCCCAAAAATCCCCTCCCCCCAGGGCTGTTTTTAGCACAGCCCGCAATCAGTCAGCAGCTGCACACTGGGCAGCTGCTGTACAGGGAAAGGCAGGAGGGATCTTTTTTTCCCTCCCCCTTCCCCTTTTAAAATTACTGTCCCGGTGAGCACTAAAACATACGGGCGTCGCAGGGGGCGTGACGTCCGCTTTACTCACGCCCCCTGGACGCGGTTCTCCTCGGCCCGGCAGCCTCTCCAACGGGAGATCCTGGGAGCTGCGTGCGGGCGTAAGCCCCCCTGAACCGTCCCCCGCCCGGCTTACACTGTACACCAGCCCCCGGGCCCGGGACCGCGCCCGCCCCCGCTTTTTCCACCGGTAAGTAGTTTTTTTTTAAATTTCATAATCATTAGGGGGGGGGGGGCTTGGGGCATGTACAGGGGCTACTGGGCGGCTGTGGGGCATGTCCCCGGGCTACGGGGGGCGGCTTGGGGCCCTTGTACCTGGCTACTGGGGGGGCGTGGGGCATGTACCTGGCTACTGGGACTAAGGGGCCCTGCACCTGGCTACGGGGGGCATGTGGGGCATATCCCGGGCTACAGGGGGGCATTTGGGGGGCATATCCCCTGGCTACAGGGGGCTATTGGGGCATATCCCTGGCACAGGGGGGCTTTTTGGGGAATATCCCTGCTACGGGGGGGCTAGTGGGGCATGTCCCGGCAACAGGGGGGCATGGGGGGCATTTTACCTGGGTCAGGGGGGCATATCACCACCTGCCCACAGGGGCAAAAAACCTATCTACCTACATGGGCAGAATACCTGTCATCTGAGGGGGGGTTTAAAACCCATCAATTTCCTAGGGGGGTAATTAAATTCTTCCTGGTTTCCCCCCAAGGGGCTAATTAAATACAATACTGTAAAATTAACAGTTAAAAAGAAGTTTACAGGGTTCAAAATTTTTCGCCCTTTAAGGAAAAGCCGTTTAGGCCCCGTTGGCCCCCGTGAAAACGAGTTTTACACCCCTGATCTAAGCCCATCCTGTGTTATCCACCTGGCTTTGGGTATCTAAACTATCCTTTTTTATCCTACCTGCTGGCTTTTTGGAACAAGCCCATCCTGTTTATCCCCACCTGCTGGCTTTGGGGATCTAAAAACCCATCCTGTGTTACCACCTGCGGCTTTGGGTATCTAAGCCTATCCCGTGTTTATCCACCTTCGGCTTGGGGATCTAAGCCTACCGTGTTTTTCCTACCTGGGGGCGTTGGGGATCTAAGCCTATCCTGGTTATCCTAAAGGGGTGGGGATTTGGGGGGGGGGGACTTTAAGTATCCTGTTTATTATGGTGGCGTTTGGGTATCAACCTTTTCCGGGGTTTTCCACCTGGGGGCGTTTTGGGAAATGCCTATCCGTTACCTACCCGGTGGGTTGAGTATTTAACCTGTCATGTTCAAACACAAGGCCCGCGCCTTTTTTTTCTGGCCCGCCGCAATCTCCCCGACCCCCCACACGCTGTTTTACACAGCCCCCCCAAGTCATCACACTGCACACTGGGTCAGCTGCTAGTACAGGAGAAGGCAGGAGGGACGTTTCCCTCCCACCTTCCCCTTTGTAGTACTGTGCCGGTGACACGTACATACGGCGTCGCAGGGGGCGTGACGTGCCGCTTTACTCACCCCCCCGTGACCCCCGGTTCTCCCCGGGTCGGGGGGCCTCCCAACGAGGAGATCTCGGGGGTGCGTCGGGCGTAACGGCGGACCCTCCACGCTGCTTTTTCACGTACACCACTCCAGGAACCCACCCGCCGCGCCCCCTGCCTTCCACCAGGGAAGTAGTTTTTTTATTTTTTTTTCATAATCATTAGAGGGGGGGGGGCTGTGGGGGATTACAACAAAATTTTGGGGGGGGCTGGGGGCATGTACCTTTCTACTGGGGGGGCGGGGGCATGTACCTCTACGGGGCGGCTTTTGGGGGATTTACCTGGCTACGGGACTATAGGGGGGATGCACCTGGCTACAGGGGGGGCTATGTGGGGCATATCCCGGGTACAGGGGGCATTGGGGCATATCCCCCCCTAAGGGGGCTATGTGGGGCATAACCCTGCTACAGGGGGGGGTATGTGGGGGGGGAATCCCTGGGCTACAGGGGGGGATGTGGGGCATTCCCTGGGGTACAGGGGGCTATGGGGGGCATTTACCCGGGGCAGGAGGGATATCACTACCTGGCCAGGGGGGAAAATACCCATCTACCTACTGGGCAGATATACCCGTCCCCTCTAGAGGGGGGGGTTTAACCCCTCTACTACCTAGGGGGGTAATAATTCTTCCTGGTTCCCCCAAGGGGCTAATTATAATAGCAATACTGTACAAATGTAACATAAAGGAGAAGTTTACAGGGTTCTAAAATTGTCGGCCCTTTAAGGTACGCCGTGAGGCTGATGTGGCCCCCGGTGAAAACGAGTTTGACACCCCTGATCTAAGCCTATCCTGTGTTATCCTACCTGCTGGCTTTGGGTATCTAAACCTATCCTGTGTTATCCTACCTGCTGGCTTTGGGTATCTAAAGCCTATCCGGTTTATCCTCCCTGCTGGCTTTGGGTATCTAAGCCAAACCTGTGTTATCCTACCTGCTGGCTTTGGGTATCCTAACCCCTATCCGGGTGTTTATCCTACCTGCTGGCGTTGGGGTACTAAGCCTATCCTGTTTATCCTACCTGCTTTTCCTGGCGTCTTTGGGGCATATAGTGATGTGCTGTACTTTTAGAAGCATGTGCTGGCCGGCGTGTACTTCTATAACGGTATGTGCCGACTCCCATAGACTTTCACATGTCACTTTTCTTCCAGCGCACAGTACACATTGGGGAAACCAGCAGGTAATCATAGCTTTCAGTGAGAGCTATGAATTACTGTATTCGCGCACTGTACTAAAAGGTGCATTTCACCCAAGGGGGTATACCAATATATGGTCATTGTATGGTGGGATATACAGTATTATGAGCCTGTGTACACTGGTGTCACCACTATATGGTCACTGTATGGGGGTAATAACAGTCTGCAGAGCCTGTTACACACTGATACCTACCAACTAAAATGGTCACTGTGTAAGAGGTAATATACAGTCTGCAGTTGCCTGTGTAAAACTGGTACCTACACTAATTGTCACTGTATGGTGGTAGTATACATATGATGAGCCTGTGTACACTGTGTCTACCACTATATGGTCAAATTGTAAAGGTGGTAATATACAGTCTGCAGAGCCTGTGTACACTGGTACCTACCACTATATGGGTCACTAGTATGGTGGTTATATATAGTCTGCAGAGCCTCTTTACACTGGTACCTACCACTATATGGTCACTGTGTAGAGGTAATATAGAGTCTGCAGAGCCTCTTTACACTGGTGTCTACCAAATATAAGCCACTGTATGAGGGTAAACATACATTCTGGAGAGCCTGTGTACCCTGTTTGTCCACCACTATATGGTCACTGTAAAGGTAGTATATACAGTCTGCAGAGCCTGTGTACCCCGGGTGTCTACCACTATATGGTCACTGTAAAGGAGGTAATAATACAGTCTGGAGAGCCTGTGGTACCCTGTTGTCTACCACCTAATGGTCAAATGTATGGGAGTAATAATACAGTCTGCAGAGCCTGGTTAACCCTGGTGTCTACCACTAATGGTCACTGTATGGTGGTAAAAATAAAAGTCTGCGAGCCTGTGTACACGGTTTACTACCACTATATGGTCACTGTAATTGTGGTTATATATAGTCTGCAGAGCCTGTGTACCCTGGTGTCTACCACTAAAATGGTCTCTTTGTAAAGGCAGTAAATATGCAGTCTGCAGAGGCTGTGTACACTGTTGTCCCCACCATAAGGTCACTGTAAGCCAGTAATATAGTCTGCAAGCCTTTTGTACACTGGTGTCCACCACTATAAAGGTCACTGTATGGCAGTAATATACAGTCCCGCAGAGCCTGTGTTTTCACTGTTGTCTTCCACTAATGGTCATTGTATGATGGAAATATTGGTTGTAGTGTAGAGGTTTATGTTCAGGCACAGTTTGGCGTTATCTCCCAGCTTCCCTGGATGCTGAATAGGTTCTCCAACGTCTAGGAAAGCTGGGTGACAGCTAACCCTTCAATTAGCTTTCTTCTAGAGCCGTTACATGGTTATAGTGGGCGTGGCTTTTGTAAAGGGGTGTGGCATGTTGTGAAAGGGGCGTTTGATGGGATGTTTGGGGGCTCTTCACCATCACACTTATCAATAAACCCTCAGCCTTGGGCCTGTGAGCTGCAAAGTGACTTCTCAGGGGGGGGATTATCCTGTGTAATTACCTTGCTGACTATCAGAAGAGATCGTCATCCTTCATTGCGAGCAGTTGTGAATAGCCGACACTTCTTAGCAACAGCTGGACTCAAGAGGACAGAGCACAATGAGCCTTTCTATGGTATGGCAGAAGCCCACTGGCCTTTCAGCTGCTGTGGATGATGGGAGTTCTCCCAGGAGCACAGTCCAGTATGATTCATTCACCTTTATTTTTTACGCAAAATAAATGACTTCTGGGATCAGTAAATAGAATTGTATTTATTTGTATTCAGCAAAATAGAGATTTAAAGCCATGAAAACTATGAGAAACAGAGTAAATAGGCCCGGGAAGCTTTGACCAAGAGGGAGCACCGAATATGAGGTAGGCATCACTGTCAGCCATGTAGCAGGTTTCGCTGCCTAATGAGGGTATCATCACTGTCCCATTGCCAAAAATCGGATAGAACAGGTCCCTTTTTTTTATTATTCTGGTGCATTTAAAATGAAAAATTTGAAGGGGTATTCACATCATTGATAGCAGGTCAGTCACAGCAAGGGAACACGGCTGCAGGATCAGGCCACAAGGGCCGAGTGCTCCATGAGCGCGGCTGCAGGATCAGAGCACGGGGAGAGGGGGGGGGGGCAAGCGCTGGGACGAGCGCGGCTGCAGGATCAGCCCGCAGGGGCAGAGCGCGGCTGCAGGATCAGCCCGCCAGGGGCCCGAGCGCGGCTGCAGGATCAGCCCGCAGGGGCAGAGCGCGGCTGCAGGATTTAGCCCGCAGGGCAGGAGCGCGGCTGCAGGATCAGCCCGCAGGGGCAGAGCGCGGCTGCAGGATCAGCCCGCAGGGGCAGAGCGCGGCTGCAGGATCAGCCCGCAGGGGCAGAGCGCGGCTGCAGGATCAGCCCGCAGGGGCAGAGCGCGGCTGCAGGATCAGCCCGCAGGGGCAGAGCGCGGCTGCAGGATCAGACCGCAAAGGGGGAGAGGCGGGGCCTGCAGGATCAGACCGCAGGGGCCCGAAACGCGGCACTAGCGCTTTCTTTCAGGATCAGACCGCAGGGCAGAGCGCGGCACGAGCGCTGCTGCAGGAATCAGCGCAGGGGCAGAGCGCGGCACGAGCGCGGCTGCAGGATCAGTCCGGAGGGGCAGAGCGCGGCACGAGCGCTGCTGCAGGATCAGAACCGCAGGGGCAGAGCGCGGCAAAGAAGCGCTGCTGCAGGATCAACCCGAGGGGCAGAGCGAGGGGCACGAGCCGCTTTCTGCAGGATCAGACCCCAAGGGGCAGAGCCGCGGCCAAAGAGCGCTGCTGCAAAGGATCAGACCGCAGGGGCAAAAGCGCGGCCACGAGCGCTGCTGCAGGATCAGAAACCGCAAGGGGCCGGCCGGCACGAGCGCTGCTGCAGGATCAGACCACAGGGGCAGAGCGCGGCTGCAGGATCAGACCACATTGGCAGAGCTCGGCACCCAGCGCTGCTAGGATTCAGACCCACAGGGGCAGAAAACGCGCACCCAGGGCCGGGCTGCAGGATCAGACCCCATGTGCAGGCAGGCACGGCACGACCGGCTGGCAGGATCAGACCACAGGGCAGAGCGCGGCACGAGCGCTGCTGCAGGATCAGACCGCAGGGGCAGAGCGCGGCACGAGCGCTGCTGCAGGATCAGACCGCAGGGGCAGAGCGCGGCACGAGCGCTGCTGCAGGATCAGACCACAGGGGCAGAGCGCGGCACGAGCGCGGCTGCAGGATCAGACCACCCGGGGCAGAGCGCGGCAACGAGACGCGGCGCTGGATCAGACCACAGGGATCAGAGCGCGGCACGAGCGCTGCTGCAGGATCAGACCACAGGGGCAGAGCGCTGCACGAGCGCAGCTGCAGGATCAGACCACAGGGGCAGAGCGCGGCACGAATGCGGCTGCAGGATCAGACCACAGGGGCAGAGCGCGGCACGAGCGCTGCTGCAGGATCAGAGCACAGGGGCAGCGCGGCACGAGCGCGGCTGCAGGATCAGACCACAGGGGCAGAGCGCTGCATGAGCGCGGCTGCAGGATCAGACCACAGGGGCAGAGCGCGGCACAAGCGCGGCTGCAGGATCAGACCACAGGGGCAGAGCGCATTGAGATACACAGGTCTGCATAGCATCTGTAGGCAAAAACTGATAAGATTTTTTTAGTAAGAATTTGCCAAGTTGCTTACAGGGGTACTCCTGTCTCACCCCATTCATGGCATATTCACCTCTGGAACTCCTATCTCCAGAATAGGGGTGGCCATCTTTAGACCCCTTTAAAACATAGTATAATAAACCTGCTGCAACTCTCTCATATACTTCATGTCTCTCCCTTCGCCATACTTGCTGTCAGTGTTTACACGAAGAGGCTAAAATCCTCTACAGCAGGTCCGTACAACATACGACCCGCAGATCACTTGTATCACACTAAAGGATTTTTAGCTGCCCACCAACCTGGCCCCAAAATAAGAATTCCCAGAGAGTTTGGGGCAGTCTAGGGTGTTCCCGCTTGGACCAGGGGGTAGTACCGCTTGCTCCAGGGACAGTCCCAGGAAGTTTTAGCTGCCACCTTCTGCTAAGTTGTGCGGGTCTACTCTACAGGCATCATAGTCAGCCACATTACAGGGATTGCTGCCTTATGACAGAAGAGAGGCGGCCATCTTCAGACCCCTGGAAACATGGTAAAACGTAACGCTGCAATTCGCCAATACACTATGGACCTTATATATGAAAACGGTCCAAGAGTAAGACGGTTTCTGTTGCCCATAGCAACCAATCCGAGCTCATAGCAACCAATCAGAGCTCAGCTTTCAGTTCATATAGTGCTCTGAGAAAATAAAAGCTGAGCTCTGATTGGTTGCTATGGGCAACAAAGACAGTCTTACTGCTAGACAGCTTTCATACATAAGGCCCTTTAGGTTTTACTTATGCTTATAACCTCTTGCTCTAAAAAGTGACAGCTTTGAATGCACAATTACTTGGCTGTGTCTGGAAATCCCATAGAAATCAATGAAAAAAGCAACACACCTGCGGCCGCCTCTCCGCTTGGTGCAGCTTTGACACAAGGCTGAAGGGTATGTTCACACGGCGTGTTGGATCCGAAAAATGCATCCAAAAGCGCTGTGTAAATCATATCCAAAACCCATTCAACACGCAGGTATGTGTTTGGATGAGTTTTGGCTGCAGCAGGATCGCACCTGCTGCGTCAAACGGATCAAGAATTGACATGAGCATTCTTTGAATGGATCCGAAAGACGCATCAGAAAGACGTAATGAGACGCGCATCGGCGAACATCGAAAGCAATGTAATCACACTGCACAATGCATGTGTGGGTCTGAAACATGGATCCAAACACGCATCTAAAAACAGATGCAAAATTGGATGCAACGCGCCGTATGAACATAGCTGAACAGGTATTTGGAGGAGGGAGGGGCTGTTCTAGAGGTAAGTGCGGGTCTCAGAGGTGTGAGACGGGGGAACCCTTTTAAGCAGTTTTGCAAATCATGATCTCCTATGTATTTGTCTACAGCTCCTATGCATACCAATGTGTCTCCGTGGTTACAGACAACTAATCCTGTGTAGTCTGCCCTTGTAGTCATACTCACTTTTATCTGCCCTTTGCTCCTTTTTAACCTACTAAATATGTGTACACAGTAAGGCTGGGCTCACACCCCATTACTCGCTACCTTGCAGGTAGAAAAAAGGCTTCCCTAACAGATACCGTGGCGTCGCTGCGGCCATTAACAGAACAAACTTAATCGTGTTTGGGCTACAGCTGCGCCATTACCTAGCACTAGACGCGTTCTGTGCGGGACCTAAAAAAAAAACAAAAAAAAAAAAAACAGCCTACAAAACTTTTGAGTCCCGCAGGGAAAGTGCATAACACCAGGAAAAAGGACAAACATAGCCCAACTATTCATGTCATGACAGGTATCAAAACGTAGCATAAGGGAATGCTCACACAGGATCCAAAAACGCAGCATCAATTGGATCCAAAACGCATCCAACACGATGGTGCATGTTTGGCTGCAGCAGGATCACACCCTATAGATTTAAATAGGACTCCTGCTGCGTCTTTCAGATCAAGAATTGGCATGACAATTCTTAGAACGGATCCGAAAGACGCGAGTAAACGCGCATTCACGGTCACTGGTCTGAACACAGATGCGTGTTTTACATTGAAAGCAATGTAAATCATACTGCATGTTATTAGATGCGTGTTTGGCGTCACCGGTTTGAGACAATGACAGCCATGTGAACTTTAGGATGTCACGCGTTTTCGACAAGTTTGAAATTCGAGCTCGCCCAAAACACTTCCAAAACGCCCCCAGTTCATTTAATTGATTCCTATGTAAAACTTCATTGTAGTTCACACACGACGAGGTTTACACGCTTCCTTGGAAGCACTGAAAAGGAAGTGGCATGTCAATTCTTGAAGCTCGTTGTAGACGCGGTTTTTGTCCTGGCTATTCCTTTGTATGGGTGAACACCTCATCGAAAACCTGATCAAAGCCTCATCAAAAACCTCGTCTGAAGAAGCGTGTTTCAGGCGAGGTTTTGATGTGGTTTGGACGAGGTTTTGGGCGAGGAAACGCTTCGAAAACCTTGTCCAAAAACGCCGTGTGAACATGCCCTAAGATAGATGGGAGTGTGACTGCAGCTCAGAATACACAAGGTGAAGTCTATCTTTATGGTAACAGTTTTACATAACAGCCACAAACACAATACTGTTAATAAAATGGATCCGCATAGTTCCTTCGCTTTGTACTTTAAATGCATCAGAACAATAAAAAACCTAAAGTGGGTTGAGAAGATTACTTTGCCCTTTGATACGACCCAACGTCAGCCGTCCGTGAAGCCTAAAGCAGGGATGATGTGGAGGCCGTGCAGTCCCGCTGGGTAAATCCTTACACCAGCTCAACTGGAGCATTACAAGTTAGTTTGTGATTGGAATGGTTAAGTTACACAGATTCGGTTATGCTTAGCACCTTGGTCCCCTCCACCCCAAGCTCTCCCCCTATATGATATTCATGGAAAAAACATGCACAAAATATAATGTGTAATAAAAACAGCTCGGCCGAGGCAAAGAAATCCAAAAAAAAAACAAAAAACCACAACACAGCCATGCTGCCGTATTTGTAGCTCACAGACCTATTGAAGTCCACTGGATGGATGTGGTGGGATCTATGCACAGAAGTAGCAGTCGTTGCATGAGCTGCATGGTCATTGAGATGCACAGTATGACTGCAACGGTCACACGACTGAGGTATGAGTCAAAGGGAACCTTACGCCTCAGTAAGGCATAGCTAGTTTGGAGTCATGTTCCCAGCAATTCGGTTCATTGTATTCTGGTTGGGGCCATAACTGGCTGCACTTGCCCCCTGCAGGACATGAAAGCTCAATTAACAGAAAACCTCACTCTTCACAGATGCGGTGTCACAACCCACACAACATTATAGGGAAAAATCACCTGTTATTATAAGAGTCAGAGACACAGGGAGAATGGGATAATAAGAGATTGGACATTACAGGAGCCCCCCAGCATGTCTGATGGCCTAAGGACTCACGGAGGAGCAACAAGTGCTAGATTGTAGCTCAATGGTATTTTAATCGCCAACTTGGCTTCCGTTTAGCAGGTACTAGTGAACCTATCAAGTCACCTCTATTAGGGCTTCCCATAGGTGTCCTAGGGGCTCCATAGTTTCAGCATTTCATACAGTTCATTCTATAGGGTTTATATATTTGCAAACACTTGCCATTGCTCTAATGCATTCAACACTAAAAAAATAAAGCAACATAGCAGAAGGGAATAACCTATCTGTAAACTTACTGGTTGGGAGAAGGCAATGAGCCGGCTATGCATACACATTGAGCGTGCGCAATACTTTGTTCAATGGGAGTTTTGAGTATCGCCAAATGAGAATGCTCAGCTGCACTTGGAAGTCCCACTACAATAAACGCTAAGTGCTATGCATGCATGGCCACCAGGCAGCTCTGCACAGAGAAGTTTAGGGGCTGCTTTTAAGATGTCTGTGGGCCCCAAGCCTATCAGACGTTTATGGCATGTCCTATCGCTATGCCAGAAAAGTTGGGAGTTGAACATCCCCCTTTAACTAAAAAAACCCCACATCTATCGTTTTGTGGACACAGCTCTTATGCAGACCTATGTAGGCAACTACAAACACACCCTGTGGAGTCTAGTTCTGTAGTCCTCTGCTATGCATTGCTTTTCCCTACTCTTTTAGGGTATGTTCCCACGGGCAAATTACGGCATGCATTTCGCACCGTATTTTCGCTCTAATACGAGATGCACTCAGAAATTACGGTAATCCATAGTTCTCATAGAGAACTATGGATTACGCCTCCTCTCCCTGCGTATTGTACGTGCGGGGAGATAATTGACATGTCAATTACTTGCGGCGAACACGCGCCGCGAGTAATGACAGTCCATGGGGCTGCCCCCCTCACCCCATGTCGCAGGAGTACGCGCCGATCAGCGCGACTCCCAAACACCCGGCATAATTGCGCGGCGTACTGTACGCCCCGCAATTAAGCCGCGTGAACAGCTTAATTACAGTCTTAAGTTTAGCAAGAAAAGGTGCGAGAGTGGCGTAACACATGACCACAGAGTTGGTTTGTGGGAAAACGCACAGGTGCACATAGGAGCTGCATGCACAGCAGTTAGGTTTGCTTTCACACGGTGCGTTTTTTGGTGCAGAATTGCACAGCATTAAACTGCCTTTATTGCTGTGCATTTCTGCCCCAAAAAAGTGGTTTTAGTGCTTTTTCTTAGCAGAAATGCACAGCAATAAAGGCAGTTTAATGCAGTGCATTTCTGCAAAAAACGCACCGTGTGAAAGCACACTAAGGGCTTGTCCCCACGGCACAGGTTATTTGTTGGTTTATCAGAGGGTTTGTGATTTTACAAACCGTCAAGCAACGCTTCCCCATAGACTTCAATGGAAAATCCGTGCAGCAGTCTCTACTGCACGGATTTTCTGCCCAATGGTCTTTTACACCGCCGACATAATGAGAAACTTTGAACATGTTCATTCTTCCGCCTGTTTTCTGGGCGGAATATGAACATGTGGGTGCGAAGGGGGACGACTTGAATCCACAAACTGCGTGCCAAAAACAGGCCAAATAGCGGTCGGGATTTCCAACTGGTATTTGGTCTTTACCGTGTCCAACTCCTTTACAAAGTTGCTTCATCTGTTATTTTACATGCAAGAGATGTAAATATTGGTTGCAAGAAGTATGCACAACCTTTAATGAGCAATGATGCACAGTATTAAGATATATGTCAGGGATTGGTGATATATGGAGACCAGATACAGCACTGTATAACAGCTCCCCAATTCAGCTATATAGCTATACTATATGGCTGAACCTCACTTGGCTCTAAGTATTCTGCTGGTAGTAGAAGGCTCTTACCTTATGAGATATATATGGATTCTCCACCTAGTAATCTGCATGACAATGTATAAAACAACCCACACTCCCATAGATCAACCGTCCCTTAGATCTCAGCTTGTTAAAATAAGTAAAGGACTAAATAGCTGAACATACTGAGACTATGGAGCCCCTTTAAGGCGGTCTGGCCTAAGGAAGGGGCTTCATCTTGTGTAACAGATTCCCATAAGCGCATTATCCATCTTTTCTGGAAATGAAATGACTAACAACCTTCTTCCACCTGTAAAGTCAAGTCTGTTTCAAAGCAGTGGCTGCAACCTGTGGCTCCTCAACATGCTGGGAGTTGTAGTTGTGCCAGAGCCAATAGCCGCAGATAGCAGGACACTGCTCTGGAGAGTACAAGGAGCGGTCATTGGACATATCAGCTTCTCTTTTTAAAGCATATTCTTGTGCGAGGGAGGCTTGTGCCTGGTTACTGTGCAGTAAGTGAACCATGGGAAGGTTTTATCCCCACCTTAACTATAGGACAAGCCTCCTAATGTCATAGCCCAACGTCCCTAACACTCGCCTTCACCGAGGAGGGCATAAGGGTTGGCATCAGCAACTTTACTTTTGGCCCCTTTCTTAGCCTGATGCTCAGTGGAGTCTTCATCTTCATCTTCCTCTTCGTCTGCATCGCGGTCACGTTCTTCCTCTTCCTCTCCTGAACTGGAGATCTCCTCCTCTTCTTCTCCAGCTGAGGACGAGTGACTCTCCGATTGTCCTCTTGCCTGAACCTGGGAAATCATTTCCAGTGTTTCTGGGTGTTTCTCCCAAGTTTCTGAAAGAAGAAAGATTATATAAACCATCTCGTCATCACAAAGAATGTAAGATGCATTTCAGCTACTGACTCAACAGAAGTATAATGTATATAAAAAGTTGAGTCACTGTGTACATACATTACTTATCCTGTATTATACTCCAGAGCTGCACTCACTATTCTGCTGGTGCAGTCACTGTGTACATACATTACTTATCCTGAGTTACATCATGTATTATCCTCCATAGCTGCACTCACTATTCTGCTGGTGCAGTCACTGTGTACATACATTACTCATCCTGTACTGATCCTGAGTTACATCCTGTATTATCCTCCAGAGCTGCACTCACTATTCTGCTGGTGCAGTCACTGTGTACATACATTACTTATCCTGTACTGATCCTGAGTTACATCCTGTATTATACTCCAGAGTTGCGCTCACTATTCTGCTGGTGCAGTCACTGTGTACATACATTACTTATCCTGTACTGATCCTGAGTTACATCCTGTATTATACTCCAGAGTTGCGCTCACTATTCTGCTGGTGCAGTCACTGTGTACATACATTACTTATACTGTACTGATCCTGAGTTTTATCCTGTATTATACTCCAGAGCTGCACTCAGTATTCTGCTGGTGCACTCACTGTGTACATACATTACATATCCTGTATTATACTCCAGAGCTGCAAGCACTATTCTGCTGCTGCAGTCACTGTGAACATACACTACATTACTTATCCTGTACTGATCCTGAGTTACAACTTGTATTATACTCCAGAGCTGCGCTCACTATTCTGCTGGTGCAGTCGCTGTGTACATACATTACTTATCCTGTCCTGATCCTGAGTTACATCCTGTATTATACTCCAGAGCTGCACTCACTATTCTGCTGCTGCAGTCACTGTGAACATACACTACAGTCCTTATCTTGCACGGATCCTATTGTAAAGTAAGTAATGACACGTTTTACAATGAAGATTTGTATTGGCTCCATAACCCTTTCTTCAAACTCCTCTTAAAATACTTAGAAATACTGCAAAAAACAAAAAAAAAATCCTGATACAAGGCTATAAACCCTTAGGCCGTGTTCACACGGCTTATTCAAGCCGTAATTGCGGGACGGATTTCGCCCGCAATTACGGCTTGAATAAGGGGCGGGGGAGCTGCCCGCCGGCCCCATAGACAATGCATTATTCATGGCGCGTCCACACCGTAAATTATGTGCATGTCACTCTCTCCCCCCCGCGGCAGATTCGCCGAGCGGGGAGGAGCGACGGAATCCATAGTTCTCTATGAGAGCAGTGGATTACCGTAATGACTGGGACGGATTGGCGCCGTACTGCAGCGCAAATCCGGCACGCAGTATGGCTCCAATCCGCGGCCAAATAAGCCGTGTGAACACGGCCTTAAAAACACGGGTGGACTCAATAGAAGTAATTAAACTGACCGGGTGGTTGCCTCACATTACACAGACTATAGGGAAAGTGGTGGAGTTTTCTACTGTAAACAAAAGAAATAATCTCTCAGAATTCTCTTGGTGCAACTAAATTACTTGTCATTGGGAAAACAGTAAAATCCCCAAATGTAAAGGCAACAGGTTGTAAAGTAAATCCGTGTGGAGCCGGCGAGGCTGGACTCGTACCTTTGTGACAGGAGTATCCGGGGGGCCTCATACACAGGCACAGCCGTCCATCCACAGCAAGGCGCAGCAGACTGTTGGCCGCTCTGTACGTGTCACTGCGGGAGGCTTTTGCTGTCTTGTAGCCGCGCTTATCTGCCCAGGCTGAGCATGGAAAGGAGAGAAGAAGAAAGCTGGGTAAATACTGTCCAACAAGGAACAGCAGTTTTCCGCCACTGGGGAGAATATACAATAACCACGATCTATGCCAAAAAAAGTATACAATACTGCCCAGCTCTCAGCTAGGAATAGCAGAGCTGATATGTCAAATCACTGCTGCACACCCGCCCATAGTCTAAATCAGGAAGTGTGAGCCTGAAGCTGGTTGTGACTCTGGAAAACCGCACGGCGAGAAAACCCCCCTTTAATTCATTAAACAAATAACTGGTTTTGACAAATTTAGAAGTTTTTTTTAATTGCTTGCATTTTTGATGCAGTTGAAAAAAACGCAATGTGTGGAAAAAGTTTTAAGGGTTATCGGGTTTTTAAATATTTCATAGAAACAGATAAACAACTTTTATTTTGAAAAAGTAAAAGTTATTCCAACCTTATTTGTTTCTTTTTGCTCCTTTTTTATTTTATCATATTTTTTGCTTGAAACTTCCGTTTGTGGTAGGGAAGAATTTTCCCCAGCGTCCTTTCCAAAAGTCCCAGACTGACGGGAAACCCAGGACTTCCCTCCAATTTATCATGTAGACATTGTGCTGAAAATGATGTAAATTTCCGTCGTATTGTCATGATAAAAAGGGGGGCAGGACTCAGGCGCACGTGTAAACTGTACAGGCTGCAGGCACACTTTTGACAGCAGTAACACAACCCCCCAGCTCTAAACTGTGCCCTCTGCTCCGTAAAGTTGGGGTTGTTCACACCCTTTTTTTGGGGACCCGAAAAAGCATCCAAAAAAACACGTAAAATTGGCCCAAAAACCACCCCAAAAACCCCGGTGGGGTTTTGGGATGCAGCAGACGCACCCCACAGTTTTAAATAGGGCGTCTTTCGGATCAAGAATCGACTTGTCAATCCTTACAACGGATCCTAAAGACGAAGTAAACGCTCATTGAAATCATTTTGCTAAACGAAATGTGTGTTTTCATTGAAAAGCAAATAAAATCATGGCTCATTCGTCGGGTTTGGTGGTTTACGGATCAAACACGATAATAAAATGTTCAACAGACAGAACACCGTGGAACATACCTTGGCCACAGGACTAAAAGAAAAACAAACCTTCCCCCCCCATGTATTTCCTTTATCACTTGCAAACCGGGCTGGAAAGAGGAATGCAGTAGATCGTTCTTGCTCAGGACCCCCACTACGGGGGAGTGTTCCTGAGGAGCTGGCTTAAAAGCATACCCATGAGGGGATGCAAAAATTTTCAAAAGGGGCCTGTATAAATAAAGGTCATATGGTTTTGAAGTGGGGGGGGGGGGGGGGGGGGTTTACGGCTTTTCCCTGTTTGCAAGCTGGACGGGTTTAAATACATATTTAATAAGCTTGAATTACAAAGTTTAATATAATACAGTTGTGAGACCTATGACGAACAAAATATTCCCGGAGAACACATTTAAGGCTAAGGCTATGTCTCCACTGCATCGGCCAAAAAACAGCGGTTTTTTTTTTTTCGGGGGGGCCCGGTTTTTGCCCGTTCTGTCACAAAAAGCCCCGGCGTTTTATACTGTTCTTTAATACGGCCACGGGGAAAAGCCGGCAAAGTGTGGGGACGGCAGCTCGTTTTTTCCATTCCCGCCTAGGGTTTTGGCCGGGCACAAACGATTGTCTTCCCCGTTTTGCCCCCTTAAGCTGCACCCCTAAAAAAGTTAGTTAACGCCCCAAAACATTTTTTTAGTTTTATTCGGGCCCAAGTTGTCCTTTAGGGGGGAAATAGTTTTCTTTCCATTTATATAAAAATTAAAGGGGAAATTTTTTTTTTTTTAATTTTTTTGGAAAAAAAAAAGTATTTTTAAAAACTTTTTTTTTACCCCCTTTCCCCTTTTTCACACTTAAAACTTTTTTGTTTAATTTTTCAGGTTATTAGGTCGTGTGGTTTCCTAATATGTGAAATTTTTTTTTTGTGTGTTGAAATGTATGCACAATTATTTTTTATTAAATTTTTAAATTTTTATTTTATTTTTTTTTTTTATTCTTTTTTTTTTTCATTTTTTCTGATTTTTTGAAATTTTTTTTTTTTTTTTAAAACCCCCTAAAGGGGGGAACGGTTTTTTTTTTTTTTTTTTTTTTCCCACTTTTTTAATTTTTTGAATATTCTTTTTATGCTAATACTTTTATAAGTGTGTAGTCTGCCAGGCAGTGTTCGGCAGAAACGTTCCCTTTGGTTTCTGGCTTGTTGCCAGGGGGCTCGGGGGAGCCTTGGCCCCCGGGGATTTAAATGTCCCACCCTTTTTTCCCCGGGTTGTCTGCCCACGGGGTTTTTTCCAATCACCCCAAGAACAGGGAAAACCCCTTTTTTTTCGTGCGGGGGAACTTGCTGCAATAAAAGGGTTTAAAGCCCCGGGTTGCGGGGTTTCCCCCCCCGCCCCCTTTGGTGCTAGCGGAGTGCTCTGGGATCAGGGCTTTTGTAGTCACCCCCGGTTCTCAGCGCGCTGGGGGCCCCCGGAGCTGAAAAACCCCGATGTCTGCGGGCGACCCCCAAAAGTTCCCGACGAAGGGACCCGCACCAGCCGACGTCAAAAGATGGGGGAGGTCTTTGGGGTTTAAAAAACAAAAAAGCCCCAAGTTTACAATTTATTTTTGGGCACCCCCCCAGTTTCTGGTTTTTTTCCTCCCTGGCTCCCATTTTTTCCTCTCTTTAAAATTTGCCCATTTTCTCATGGGTAAAATTTCAACATCCCCATTGATGCCCCCAGGGCCCTTTTTTGCCTCTCAGTTTTTTTTTCCATGCCCCTTTTCTCTTGGCCCCCTTGCAGTTTAATGATCTCCACCCAATGGATGGGAACCCCTTTTTGATTTGGTCTTTGTCGTCTCTCATCCATTTCAAAACCTCATTAATTTTCCCCTTTTGCTCTCTTGATCATAACCTTATCCTTTTACTATCAATTTTTCACCCTTCTCTGGAGCACCTGCCTTACCCCTTCAAAAAATATCCCGCCCCTTTAAAATCCGGGAACTCATAGACCTTTACAGTCATCATGCCCCAAAAACCTCCCCCTCTTGCCCTGCCTGGTGAAACCCTTTAAAAACGAAACTCTCAAAAAAACCCCTGGCCCTTTTTGGCACCACTCACACCCGCACCCCCGAGTCGCGCCCGCACCCTTGGCAAACGCCTCGGGACTGGGTTCCCTGAACGATGCTCCAGGTGGGGCTGAGCGTATGTGGAAAAAGTCGAAGCCCCGCAGACTTTTTTTTTTCCCCCACAAATTCATGCTCAGGACTTTTTAAAAATGCCCTTCCCAGCCCCCAAAAAAAAAAATTTCACCCCCCTTCATTTTAAACCTTACACAAAAACCCCAAAAACCCCTTTTTAAAAACCATCCACTCCCTTTGGGCCTAAGTCAGGCCCGGTCCGGGGCCCCCTCTGTGTGGGGAAAAGGGCCCATCTTTTTAAAAGAAAAAATTTGACAGTACCCGGCAAAAATTTCTCATCCAAACCCCAAGCAAAACCCCAATCCGCCCCCCGAAAACCTTTATTGTTTTTCTCACTCTTGACCCAACGAAAAAAGAAAAAGTATCCAGGCTTTCCTGTCTGCCCGCCCCCCCACCTGCCCTAGCGACCCCCTTCCCTCCCCCTTGTAAATTTCTTTTTCCCCAGTTTTCCCTTCTTCCCCTTTTACGAATCTGAAACCTTTCTCTCTCAAAAAGGGGATTTTTCCCAAATCCCCCTTTAAAACAGGCTATTTAACAAACCCCCTACAAAAAACCCCCCTTTTCTGGACCCATCCTGGCTGAATCCCGGACCGTCTTAACCTTCCCTTTTCTCAAAACCCCCGGGAAAACGTTTTGGTCTATCCCCCTAATCCGCTATTTCTTACAAAACTCTCTTCTGGTTCCTTACAATAAAGGTTTCCCCCCTTTTTAAACTCCACAAAAAAATGCTTAGTTAAAGTCTCAAACAAATTCCAAACTGCAAAAATCTCGGGGAAAATACTCTTGTTGGTTCTTCGGGAATCTCCCTGCAGCATTTGACAAGGGTTGATCACCATTTTCCCCCTCAGCTTTCTCAGACCTTGGCCCCCAGGAAAAGCTCTCCCCTTGGTTTTTCCTACCTCTCTAAAGGCTTTTCAGTTTTCCCCTTTTTCGGTTTACTTCCTCTCCTTTCCTTTTGCGGGTGGGGGTCCTTCAGGGGTCAGTTCTTGGCCCCTCCTCTTCTAAATTTAAACAGCCCCTTTCCCAAACCCAAATCAGTAGATTTGGTTCCATACCATCTCTCCGCTGTTAACCCCAAAATTAATACACCTCTTCCCGAGCCCCTCATTTCCTGCCTGCTCCCAAAAAAACCAGGGGACTGCCCGTTGCGGTCTCTGACATCATGCCTCTTTTAAATCTCCAAAAAAACCCCCTCCCCAAACCCAAAATTCTTGCCCCCCCCCCCCCATTTCCTAACCAACCCCCTTGAATTTTTTCTTCAGGTGTGGCTCACCAAAACCCCCGGGCCCAGAGGCCGTGTCTTGGGGTTTTTTCTAGATTTTTTTTTGGGCCCTTTCCCCCATATTTCCAACCCCTTTGCCCCCCCTCCTGTCACTTCCCTTCAAAAAACATCCCCAAAATTTCCGTTTTTCTCACTGTGGAAACAACAAAAAAACTTCATTGTTGCTTTTTTTCTTTTCCGTTTTGACTACTTTTAACTCCTTTGCTTATCGGTCTCCCTCTTGAAACTCTCCCCTCTCCAATCTGTCCAAAGGCAGCGGGCCGGGCTTGTCTTTTTTTTCCAGCCTTTTTACTGTGCCTCTACCGGGTGTCATCCGAAACGGGTTTGCCCTTTCCAAATTTCGGGAAATTCCCCAAAAAATCATCATTTTTCACCCATAAAGCTCTCCACAGTGTGCCCCCCCCTACAATCCTCCCTTCTCTGTCTACCCCCCTGCCCCTCTCGTTTGTCCCGGAAATTTCAAACTACAGACCAAAATCTTTCCGAACCCCATCCCCGTCTTCAAGATTTTGAACGTGTGCCCCTTCTTGGAAATCCTCCCGTTCCATAGGACAATCCCCCCTTCGGGGGTTTTTAAAAGTGTCCGGGAAAAACACATTTTCCTCAGGCGGGGAAAAAAAAACCCCCAAATTGCAAACCCCCCCCCTTCTTTTAACCCCAAACTGTCACTCCTAAAACTAGGGAAACCACGGTATTTAATCTGTATTTAGATGTACGTCTTGGTGGGGGTTCCCCAAAATTTTTTATGTAACCTTTTTTATTTAAAAAACATGGTTTGGGGCCATTGAAAAATTTAGCACTTCCCCCCCTTTTTTTTCCCCCAAGGCACCCTCTTAGATTGAAGCTCTTGGAGCGGGGCCCTCCACCTTGGTTCACCTGTAAGTAGCTCTCACGGTGTAATGTCTGTCTTTTGCCCTGTAATTTTCCCTCTCCATTTTTAAAAGTGCTGCAAAAAATTTTTGGGTTTATAAATAAAGATTTTTATTTTTTCAGGGGTAAAATTAATGTAAAATCACTTCCCTTAAAGATCCCCCGAAAGTCCGCCCTGTTTTGGGTCCATTGGATTTTTGGTTTTCGGGAAGTTGGGAAACCGGTATTCAAAGGGAAAGTTTTCAAGGTTTTGGGGGTTCTAAAAATTTTGAGCGATCGGATAGTTTTCCTGAAAGGGGGTTAACGGAGACAGAGTAAAAATGAAACCCAGCACTTACCCCTCCAGAGTATAAGAATGCTAAAAAACACGTGCTGGGTTTTGGGTTTGCAGGTCCGTTGGAAAGGGCTATTGACACACGGGTTCTCTCGTGACTAACGCAGCTATCAAAATAAACGTGGGCTTAAAAAAAAAAAAAAAAAAAAAAAACACAACCCTTCCAAAGTATGTCAGTAAGAAGTGAAAAATTTTAAAATCAACCCAAAATAAAAACATTTGTCCTGGAAGATGTGGGGCCTGCCCCAGAAATAAAAAACCGAGAAAATGTTTTTACAATAAAAACCAAAACCATGGCCGTGTGTGTATGTGTAACCCCCAATAAGGCTATGTTAAAAGGGGGGCTTATTTTGGGGCGAAATTGGTCCGCAAAAGTCCCAAAATTGTTTCACAAAGTTTTGGCCGTATTTGCTTTCATAAATACTTTTCCCCATTTTTTAACTATGGGGATTTACGTGCAAAATTCCCGCCCTCAAATAGGGGCCAAATTTTTTAAAGACCATATTTACATGGCAAAAAAATACGTTCGTGGTAAAGGGCAAAGTGTATTTTACATTGGAATAAATGCTAATCAAATTTGTTCATTATCTGAAACGTATTTGGGACTTTTTTTGGGGGAACGTTATTACGGCCGCAAATACGCCCCGAAATAAGCCTTTGTGGTGAACAAAACCTAAAATAGGGGTTCCAGAGGGGGTTCACTGCCCGGGGAATTTAAGGTTTATAGTGGCACCGGAGTTACAGTCATAACAAATTATATAATATGTAGGTTACGGGCATGTAGTCAGCTTTTTGCATTAAAGGGAAAACCTGCCATAGGTTATCCCCCCCCTGGCTGGGGGCAGCAAAAATTTTGTGTCAGACCTGCTTTTTCCAGCGCTGTGCCCCTAATTCTGTAAGTTTGGGGGGAGTTTTCGAGTTTTAGTGAAAAACCCTGCTTTTTTCCCAGCCAAAAATTCAAGTCTTTTTAAAATCCGCCCCCCTGAGGCTAGCCCCCCCCCACCCCGGTTAAATTTATTACTTTGAATAGGTGAAATGTGTTAATGCCAGTAGCCCCGCCAGGGCAGTTTTTTCCGGTTTCTCCCTTTATTAAAAATTTTAATAGGTTAGTTGTCAGGTGGGCGGGGCTAGCCTCGACTTTTCTGGCTGAAAACTGCAGGTTTGAGCACTAAATACTCAAACTCCAGCATCTTCTAGAATAAGGTACAGCGCTGGAAACAGCAGGTCTGACACTATCTTGTTCTGTCCTCAGCAAGGGGGGCATAATCTATGCGACAGGTTCTCTTTAATGCTCAAATCTTATTCATGAGCAGGTGTTAGCCCTACCCACTAAAGGCTAGCCCCGCCCACCTGGCAGTTATTCACGTTTCTACCTATTCAAAGTAATAGGTTAGTTGTGAGGTGGGCGGGGCTAGCCTCAGGTGGGCGGGGCATGAAAAAAACAAACTCTTTTCTGGCTGAAAACTGCAGATTTGAGCACTAAATACTCGAAAACTACAGCATCTTACAGAATAAGGGCCACAGCGCTGGAAACAAACACCACACTTTGGGCACGTTTTTGGATACATACCCAAAGTCTGGATTGAAAAACGCTGTGTGAACATACCCCAACAACCCCAGTAGAGTGTAAACAATGTGCATAGACAATACCTGCTAGGATGTAGATTTATTAATGAGTGCACAAATATAGGATAAATTCATTCAAATAAATACATTTACAGCCATTATTTTGTTTCCTCCCCTAACTGGTCCATTATGTTGGCCAATTTTCACATCAGGCCATAAAGAGTGTTTGGTCATCTTCACCATTGAACAGAAAAATTACCTACGAAAAAGTATGACCTCTAAAGTCTCTGTGTCTACAATATAATTATTGACATAGGCAATGGTTACCCAAGTCTACCCTAACCATTGGAAATATGGAAGAACAGCCCTCGTTTTTTAAAGGGAACCTGTCACATAGGCTGTGCCCCCCTTGCTGAGGGCAGCACAAGCTAGCGTCAGACCTGCTGTTCCCAGCGCTGTGCCCCTTATTCTGTAAGATGCTGCAGTTTTAGAGCATTTACCCCTCAAATCTTATTCATGAGCAGGTGTTAGCCCCACCCACCAAATGTTAGCCCCGCCCATCTGGCAGTTATTCACATGTTTCTGCTTATTCAAAGTAATAAGTTTATCAGTTGAGGTGGGCGGGGCTAGCCTCAGGTGGGCGGGGTTTGAAAAAAAACTGACTCTTTGAATGACTCTTCTGGCTGAAAACTGCAGATTTGAGCATTAAATACACGAAAACTCCAGCATCTTACAGAATAAGGGACACAGCGCTGGAAACAGCAGGTCCAACACTACCTTGTTCTGTCCTCAGCAAAGGGGGCATAATCTATGTGACAGGTTCTCTTTAAAACCGACTCCTACATATGGCAATGCCCTTCTGCAACACCACCTGGTGGTACATGATAATGGACATGCCACCCCTTTGATCATGTCTCAGTTACAATGATCAGGGGGCTAAACAGATAAGACAAAATACATACAGCGCCTTACAAGTAGAAGTCTGTACCTTAAAGGGGTACTCCCATCACATTGATTAAACATGTAGGCAAAAGGTACATAAAGATTATTACCAAACGCATTGCCATTTTGATTTTGCTTCATTTCAGACATAGAGAAGTTCTAATCTCCCGCTTGTTTACACATATTTCTTTAATTACTGACCATCTGTTTCTGCTCTAGCAACTGTGGTCAGGCTGGTGATGTCACTCCCTGCTGTGTCTTATCAGCAACACAGAAGTTTGCTTATGTTTCTTAATGACAAACGTTTACCTTTCTGCCCTGCTGTTTAAACTCCATCACCAATGTCCGTCCAACAGGCTCAGCTAGAAATAGCAATGCCGAAAGGTCAGTCACTGCTCTAGAACCGCCCACTGGTTGGACTGGAAGTGGGAACCTGAAGCTGGCTGTGAAATAGGCAGATGGGAAATCCCCTTTAGTGCACTTCTCCTTGAGCCCCGAGTTGGTAGAGGTTTTCATAGGATCATTACACATCGGCTACTCAGACCCAGATATTCACCTGCTGTTGCTTATCTATAAGTGAAGGGAAGATGAGGCCGGGGCAGTCACAGAGGCGCACTGTGGGTGTCAGGAAATAGGTCTGGAAGTATTTGGTATGACCCGGGGTCCGGGAGACACTGACGATCTTTCTTCCAACAAGTCCATTAATCAGGGAAGACTTTCCTACATTCGGGAACCCTGGGAAGAGGAGCAGAGGAAGGAATGGAGTTCAGAGATCTGCATTAGGTAGAGGTCAGATAACCATTACAATCAGGACGTTTCCATAAAATGCTACTTATTATAAACTACAATTATAACACAACTCTCTCTAAACGCAAAAGAACACGTAAAACTTAAGAAACTTTGTGATGTGGCTTATTAGAAAAAAAATTCTAACTCCTTCACCTGCTCCCCTATCCCAACTGCTTTCTCCTCTGTTCATTAAAGGGGTTTTCCCAATGCAAATGATTAGCTTTCAACTTGTAGGGACAGGTAGCTGAAGACTTTTTCTAAATATATTTGTCTTTTCATTTTACTTTATTAAGGAGATGAGAGATTTTATCTGCTCTCAATGCAAACAGATTTCTATGGTTACCGGACCATAACACTGCTATCTGATCAGCGCAAGAGATCATGGAGTGATGTCACCATGGTCGGGAGAGTTCACTCAAGATGATCTCTAAGGGTATGTTCACACGACGTATTGCGGCGTGCATTTCACTGCAATTACAGTAATCCATAGCTCTCATAGATAACTATGGATTACATGGCGTCCCCCCCGCGCATACAATACGATCCTATTGTATGTGCGCGGGGGGGGAGAAGTGACATGTCAATAATGCATGTCTATGGGGCCGGCGGGTTGCCGGCCCCCGTGCCTCGGGAGTATGCGTTGATGAGCGCGAGCTCCCGAAGCACACGGTGTATTGCAGCGAGTACAGTACGCGCCGCAATACACCGTGTGAACACAGCCCGACAAGGATAGCTGT
This sequence comes from Phyllomedusa bahiana, assembly GCA_025379985.1. NCBI lineage: Eukaryota > Metazoa > Chordata > Amphibia > Anura > Hylidae > Phyllomedusa > Phyllomedusa bahiana. The sequence goes on along the minus strand of JAODAL010006405.1, from coordinate 59,640 downwards.
TGTTTACAAATAAGCAATTGTTTTCACTCCTGAGAGCACATGTAGCTTTGTTTACTGAAGATTAGCTCTTCTGCAATGCCTCAGCTACTTACAGATAAGCTATATATGCTATAGAACAACCCACAGCCCACCCAGACCACAGTGAAAGAAAAGCTGGCGGTGACTGAAACTGAGTGGTGAGTAAACCCTTTTAATTTCTTGAAGAGGATATGTTCAGCTTTACAGAGAACTCAAGTTACAGCTGCTTGTAGAAGTCTATGGAGAGGGGAGGAGGAAGAGCGGAGGCACAGACAGACAGAAATGGTGTATACTGTGTTTTTTTTATCTTCACTTCAGTGCTGGACTCACAATTACACAGCTCATTACTGCTATCTCATTACTGCTCCCATTATGCTTTTGTGTCTGAGAATCTACTTTTACTTAATCCCCCTACCTTGTTCATAGATATCTATGGAAAGCTGTAACCTGACCTCCTAGTGAAGTAGAGGTCTTATCTCTGTTCCTCAGTAAATCACTGAAACCTTAGTTAACATACATACATAAACATATATATATATATACATATACATGCAGGCAGTCCCCTACTTACATCGTTCCGACTTACATACGTCCCCTAGTTACAAATGGAGAATTATGGGGCGTGGCTGGCATTCAACACTGAGTCACACCCCATGATAACCAAGTGCCAGCATGCCACAGCTGCACATGAGATACAGAACGTTAGGTGAAATCTTCTAAAAAAAGGGCACAGACAGCAAAACAAATGTAAAAACTGTTCCCTGCACTATCCCAATTTTTTTTTGCTGGAATTACATTTAATATATATATATCTGTTCCGACTTGCATACAAATTCAACTTAAGAACAAACCTACAGTCCCTATCCCGTTTGTAACCCGGGGACTGCTATATATATATTTTAATTATATATTATATATATATATAATATATATATATTATATAATATATATATATAATTTTTTTTTTTTATAATTACTTTGATGACCTGTATACCTTAGGTTTATCGTTCCTTTAAATTACACAATTATGATGCTATAATGGACTGAAATATCCCTTGAAGAGGTCTTCTGACCACCACAGCCCTTTTACATATTAAAGCCAATTGGCTAGCACCTGCAGATCCAGACAACCCCACCACCACCACCAACCCCAGCAATAAGCTGCAGAGGTTCTACAAGTACGGCAGAGTTAACTTACCATTACACTCCAATCCAACGAAGCCTGCATGAATACTAGAACGGGCCCCGGGTACCCCAAAACCCAATCTTCCTCAAAGCTTTGGGGTGCTTTCCTTCCCAGAAACTAGCAAAAATGTATATTTTAAGGGGTAATTTACCTACACAGAAAAGCTCGCACCCCATCTTTTTTAGCGCTCTTTGGGTGCCCCCACTCTGCATCATGACCGTTAGCAACCACAACACACTATCGGCCCCCTTCCCCTTGGTCGTTTTTCTCTACCTGCAGCGCTGAGCAGTGCGGCCGAGTCTCTCTCAATCTTCTCTCTCCAGGATGTAAGGTTAACTGAAGGGAACACGAAGGAATAAAAATACGGCGCCCCCCGACATACACTTTCCACTTACATACGCCCCCTTTAAAACGGAGACTTATGGGGCTTTTTTTTTTGGGCGACATTCAACACAAATCAGCCCAGATAACCAAGTGCCAGCATCCACAGCGACCATGAATACAAAACGTTGGGAAAAAATTTTTAAAAAAAGGGAAAAGACAGCAAAAAAAATGAAAAAAAACTGCCCCTGCACTCCCCAAAAAATGTTTTTGCTGGGAATACTTTTAATAAATTACCTGTTCCGACTTACATACAAATTTAACTTAAGAACAAAACCCACATCCCTTTTTCCCTTGTACCCGGGGCGCCTGTACTGGAAGACAACGTTGTGGGGGGAAAGGAGGATGATGGCAACCCGGTATACGACCCGTTCCATTTGCACTACTCCGCCTTCAAGCCCGTGGGCTCCTCATTTCCTGGGAATGGTTAAAATTTGGGTTTGGCAAAGCTAACCAGTAAGATCCATAGAGGTCACTGTAATCTATGGACATCACTGGTCTTTCACTCTCAGACATGATTAGTGGGTTTATAAAAAAAGATGTTGCCAGCAACTCCGATATATCCAAATCCGCATGCATTTATTGATATATAAAAAGTGGAGACAAAAAGCCAAACATGGCAGTACAAAAGCACTGACGCATTTCGAGTCTCACTGGACTCTTAATCATATTAAGCACAATAAAACTTCCCTTTAAAAACAATATATTTAAAGGGGCAAACAAGGGGCACTAAACCGGGGTGGTCACATCAGCCTTTCCCAGGGGCTCCCTGTTTCCCCCGACTTTTCCCTTCCGGGACGCGCAAACGCACAGGCCCGCGGCCGACAGAGCACCGGCCCCCCCAAAAAACCAAATTGGGGGGAAATCTGAAAATTTTTAAAGGGGGGGTCCATAACTTTAAAAGGCATATGTTATGGATTTGCCATCAAAGTCCGATAAGTGCAGGTCTGGTCAATTTCAGGAATAGGTTGACGGAGTGTAGACAGAGCTGGTCAGGCCTGCACGTGACTCGCCATATTGTTCTATGGGAGTTCGGAGTACAGGTGACCGGTGTATTCTAACTCCCATAGAAGAGAATGGAGAGTTGTGTGCAAGCGTGACCGGCTATCCATTCTGAGCAGACAATCATGGGCCATGGTGGGAACATCCCTTTAATTATTATGTCTGAACAGAAATGTAAAAAAAGTAAATCCTAAGCCCAAAACGGGAAATGTCAACACATCATTACCATTTCCACCCAGGGGATGGGGGCTAAACGGGCCCGGGAAAGGGGCTTTTTTGGGGCCCAGAGCTGCGTTCCACCCCCGACGCCTCTTCCTGCGCTTTTTAAAAACTAAACGGAAAAAAAAGAGTTTTGACCCGGTTTTAACAAAAACATGGAGATTCGCACTGAGTTTAAAAGGGGGTTTTCCCTAAACCACAATAATTGGTTTTTAAATTATATAGGAAAAAAGTAAATGAAAACTTTCCCAAAAATAAATTGCTGTTTTATTTTGCTTTTTAAAGGAAATTTTAAATCTACCCAAAGGGGTACACAAGTTTCTCTTAGTTAACCACCTCTCTCTGCCCTCTCTCTTAACCGATTGCTCCAACTGCCCTATCTGACCATGGCGAGTCGCTCCCTGCTGAGTCCTATATCTAGCAAAGGAGCTTGTCTGGTTAAATTAATAACAAGCTTTAACCCTTTAGAGTTCTGTAGCCTTGTGCACTGCATATTATAACCCTCTTGCACTCATATCACGTAAACAACTTGGAAAAAACAAGCTGATAAGGGCCCAAACACGGGAAAGAACCACCCACAGCCCGACCAGGGTGCAAAATCGGAAGTGGCCCCCGTGTCTCCCGTTAAAAAACATGGCAAGAAACCCCTTTAAAAAAGGGGAGGTTTTTAAAATGGGGGGGTTTTCAGTTTTAGGAAATGCTCATCAGCCAATCAAGGATGTTATCATAAAGAATAATAATGAGTCACAGCGAGTGCTCAGGTTATGCTGCAGCCAATCATAGACTTCAGCGGCCACAGGCAGTATATCCAGGAAGAAACCTGTGAACAGCTGGGAGGGGCCCTGTTTGGGCAATGACCCGCGATTAAAATTTTCTGGGACGCTGGAATAAATGGGTTTAAAGAGGTGAGGTTTTTTTTCCCCATTTATCTATAACCCCTCGCCCTGGGTGAAACAGTTTTTCAAAAATGAAAAAACCTCCAAAAAAATCAGAAGAGGGGAAAACGTTTTATATGCAGGGAGTAAAAACACAAGTGCTGGTCTTACCTGCAGATGGGTCTTGTTCCTCGTCGGCTTGTCTTGGGTAGGAGGTGAAGCAAACCACATGGACTTGTGGGAACTTCTCCTGAAAATAATGCTTCCAGGCTACCCACCCAAATGGAGACCAGGGCCCCACTTTTTGAACAAAGGGTCCCAAGAAACCCCAGTTTTTTGTGGGGACGTAATCATAAAAGGGGGAAAGGGGAGAAATGTAACACCTGGCCCAAAAGGGTAGTATATAGGTTGGTTACCCGGTTTGGACAATTTTAAAAGGGAAAACCCGAAAACAAATTGGGTTTTCATCCCCACCCGGGGCCAAAAAAGCAGAAAAAAACCCCCCCCAGAAATTTTTATAAAGTTTTAAATAAGGTTTTTAAATTTTTATATTTAATTTTTCCAAACACCAAAACCACACCCCCCAAACAAAACCCAATTCCCCGGGTTTAAAGAAAATAAGGGGTTTTTTGTTTTTGAAAAAGGGAAATTTTTATGCACTCGAAACCCCGGGTAATTTTTGTTTAAAAACCGAAAAAAAGGGGGTTTTTTCCTGGTTTTCAGAAAAAGAAACAGGGAAGGGGGGTTTTAAATTTTTTGTACCGTTTTGGGAAAACAAAACAAATCAAAAATTTTTGGCATGCGGGGAAATTTTTTTTCCAACCCCTTTAAAATATTCCTTTTTAACAAAAACCCCAATGCCCCAAAAGTTTCCTTTCCTTTTTTTAAAAAATTGGGAATTTTATTTTTAAAGCCCGGGGACCCCCTTGTTTTATTTTAAAAAATTTATTTATAAAATATTTAAACACAAAAAGCCCCCAAAAAATTTTTTAATTTTTTCCCAAAAAATTTTTTTGTTTTTTAAAATTTTTTTTAACACCCCAAACACACACCAAAAAAGTTTAAAATTTAAATTATTAGGTTTTTTTGTTTTTTTTTCCTGTAAATTTTTTCAATTAATTTTTTTAAATTTAAAATTTTTAAAATAATTATTTTTATTCTTTTTTTCACAAATGGTTTTTGACTTTTTTTGGACTTCCCAAAGGGGAAGTTTAAAAAATTTTTAAAAAATTTTTTTTAACTTGTAATTAAAAAAAAAATACCCTTTTGGGGTTTTAAACTTTTTTACTACAAAGGGGTGATTTAAAAACCCTGGCCTTCCCCTTTTTTAAAAGCAACCCGGGGACCTGGGCCCCAGGGACCTGTGGGGTAGGGTTCCCCCCTCCTTCCCCTTTCCTTTACCACAACCCAAGATTGGTGGGGTCCAGCCCCAAAAGGGGGAAAACAATTTTGGGGTTTGGGGGGGCCTTTTAAATGTTTGGGGAAAAACCCTTTTTTTTAGGGGAAAAGGGTTGTTCCAAAATTTGTAAAAATAAAAAACATTTTAAAAAAAACACACAACCCAATACAAACCCACACACAGCCCCCGGGTTACAAAGGGGGATGGGGGACTGTGGGTTTGTTCTTAAGTTGAATTTGTATGTAAGTCGAAACGGGTATATTTATTGAATGTAACTGCAGCACAAAAGGTTTTTTCCTAGTTACAGATAGTGCAGGGAAGGGATTTTACATTTGTTTTGCTATCTGTGTCCCTGTTAAGACAATTTTCACCTCATCTGTTTGCTGTGGCATGCTGGAACTTGTCATTCCACAGCTACTATCTGCCATGGAACTACAAGTGCCAGCATGCCCCATAAGTCTCCGTTTGTAACTAGGGGACCGATGTAAGTCGGGGACTGCCTGTGTGTATATATATACACACACACACACACAAAAAGTATAATATATATATATATAATATTTTTTTTTATATATTTTTTTTTTTATTTATTTTTTTTTACAATCCTAGCTATCCAAGCTTAACGTACAGAGTTCACATGTTCACAAATAAGAGGTATCTATAATACTGACCGGGTGCCGGATATCTGTTATCAGCAGGACTATGTCCGACATTTCGAGCACTCTCCAGAGCTGCCGCCAAGTCTAAAAAATAAAATGATCAAGTTTTACATGTACATAAAACTAAAAATACCATGCTTTGATACTTTTGTAACCATCTTAAGGAGGATGATAAAAACATGGCTGCTTTCTTCCAAAAGCAGTGCCTCACCTGTCGACAGGCCGTGTGTGGTATTGCGGCTCACTAATCCCATTTACTTCAGTCAAACCAAGATGTGAATCCAGACAACCCAAGGAGTGAAACCATTTCTGTACGAAAGCAGCCTTTTTTAATGTTGGATAATCCTTTTTAGAAGGTTGTTCCAAACTTGGACTTTGAAGGCATGTTAATAGGATATGGCATCAAAGTCTGATAGGTGCGGGTCCCACCTTTGAGACCGGAACAGGGCCCCGAATGTGTCAGCTCAGAATGGAGAGCTGCTTGGGATTGCCCTAGACTGTCTATTTTGTTTTATGGGAGTTCAGAATATAGCTGCACACCGCTCACCTGTACTAAGAACTCCTATAGAACAAAATGGAAAGTCGCGCAAAAGTGCAACCAGCTCTCCATTCTATGCCGACACTTGGGGGCCCGATTCTGAGATAGGTGCAGGCCCCAGAGGTGGGAGCTGTGCCTAACAGATTTGAAGGCAGATCAAGGTGTATGGTAAAAGCACCACTGTAAGCTGCTGTTTTTTTATTTCCTGACAATTTCTCCAATTTTTTTTTTCTAGTTGCTCTTGGAAACTACTATCACCAGATATGCGACCTTACAGCTAAGTTCTGACTGAGCAACCGCCATCCATTCTTATACTGCAGATACCTAACATGTCTCAGGTAAAACCAGACAAGGGACTTGGAGTCAAGACCTGGTCATGGGTGTAAAGCTGTCGCTGCAGTTTAATAGATAGCGAAAAAGATCTCCAATTTGAAGGGGTTTTCCCATTTCATTATATCCTCTCTAAGGCCAGCTCATAGCTCGCCCAGGTTGGCTTCAGAGCGGGAGGAGGTAGCTAAGTGCATGTGCTCAGGTATATTCACCACTCCCATGGAGATGAACAGGGTACAACTGCACATGCACAACCATCTCCCGTCCTCCGAGCTGGACTTGCATCAAGCTATGAGCTGGCACTTGAAAGGCTATTACGAGAAGTGAGAACCCTTTTTAACTCCTAAATCACATCTAAATTTAAGCACATGTACTCCATTGTGCTGTAGTAAATATATAATCACTTGTCATCCAAACATCAGTTCAGGCTCATAATTAAAGAGGTTGTCCACTTAGTACAAGGCCGGTCATTTATTCGAGTGGACAGCATATAATACTATATTACTATACAGGCAATCCCTCGGTTACAAAGGGTATAGGGACTGTAGGTTCGTTCTTAACTTGAATTTGTATGTAAGTGGGAACAGGTAGATTTATTCAATGTAATTAAAGCAAATCATTTTTTGGGATAGTGCAGGGAACAGTTTTTACATTTGTTTTGCTGTCTGTGCCCTTTTTTAGGGCGCGTTCCCACTGCACAGGACAAATACCGGCCAGTTTGCCGGCCGGTAATTTGTCTGATTTGCGCTGTCCCCACGCCCGTAGGGGGGGGGGGGGGAGACGGCTTTCCCATGAGTGGAGAACAGCCCTCCCCCTCCATTGAGAGCACATCTTCCGTCGGGAAACCGGATGGAAGATTGTGCTTCTACAATGTTTTGCCGCCGGTCCGCCAGCGGCAAAACCTTTGCTGTGTGGACTGCTGCACATGTTTTCCATAGAGCACAATTGTGCTCATTTTCGGGCGGTTTTTCAGGCGGTCTGAAAAACCGCAAACCGCTGAAAAACCGGCCGAAAACCCTTGCCATGGGGATTTCACCTAATGTTCTGTATCTCATGTGCAGCTGTGGCATGCTGGCACTTGGTTATCATGGGGCGTGATTCAGTGTTGAATGTCAGCCACGCCCCATAAGTCTCCGTTTGTAACTAGGGGACGTATGTAAGTCGGAACGATGTAAGTAGGGGACTGCCTGTATTGCATTGCATGGGAAACGTACGGCAAAGGTGCAGTCGGACAAGTCAAACCTGCCCATTTGAGACATTTTCCATTTACAAAGGAGGTTGTCTCATTCAGTTTACTGCCCTGCGTCTACACTACTCACAAAAAGTTAAGCTTTGGTTGAAATTTCAGAATGAACATAAAGGGCGACATGTATGAAATTTGGCAAATTTCATGTGCATAATATTAGTCTAGAATGCGCCTGATTTATGAACCTGCTCTACTGCGGGTCATAAATCTGGCGCATTCCAGCACTTGTTACTACATTTCTGGCTCAGGTAAACCACTTTGAAAGTGCACTATGTGTTCCAGCTGTAATGCGCCCAAAAATGCCGTAGCGAAGCTATAAATCTATAGCTTCATACAGTTCTAGTGCACCCGCCTCCCGCACACCCCCTGAAATCAGGCGCATTACTAAGTGCCGCGGGTGCTCTGTACGGCGTCTGTTACTGGCTTGCGGGACATTTAAACATGAAGCAAATGGGGCCGCCCCTGATATCAAGCTGAAAAGATGCCAGATATCTGGCGCAGCCCTGTTCATACATGTCGCCCAAAACGTCTTGAATTTTTTTTTTAAATGAGCCCTTCTCCTTTTAGATGCACACGTCCAACTGTTGAAAGTTTCAGTACCTTTTGCACAACTTGCTGCTCTCTAACAAAGAGCTTAATGGCAAAATTCATTTAAAAAAAATTTCTAAGTAATTTTATGTTCATCCCAAAATTTCAACCAAAAGCCAAATATCCCTACATTTTTGTGAGTAGTGTAGATACCCCGGCAAAGCAGGATGAGTTGTTTGCCCCTGCACCTGGGTATGTGCCCTGCCAGTTTCCTTCAAAATTACACCCTTGTTTTCCAAATTGTAACTGACATAACCCATGACGGTTACTATCTCACCTCCAGGTTATGATCGAAGTAGCTGAGCTCTTGAGGCGTGTGCTTCTCATAAATCTTCTGCAGATACTCCTTGAAGGCCTTTTCCTCCTGGGACAGCACGGCCTCCTTGCTCATCTCATAGCGCCAGGCCGGTCTTTTGGGGAAGTCCAGCACTGTGAGGAAAACATTGGTATTCTGTGAATGAAAGCGGAGAATTCCCAAACCAACCCCTTGTAAGCTGGTCAGAGAAAATAACCCAACAATTCCTGGGACAGCCAAACTGGTGTCACACACTTCATTTCAGTTACGTGCCCAAAGAGGGGGCCGCAGGGTGTGTGCCATATGGCAGCTGCAATGGATAAGACTTATTGGTCAAAAAAAATGTCCAAATTATATATTATGTTGTATTTGAAAGCGTCATTAGTTCCAGGGCACTGTGCATTCACGGAGGGGTTACATATATAACGTGTCAAAAAAGTACAATGGTGACGATAAATAACGACTGGTACAGAGGGAGAGAGGACCCTGCCCGCAAAGGCTTACAATCTACAAGGAAGGTTAAAAGAGACAGGAGGTGAGGGGCAGACATGTTTGTGGGGGTAGTACAGGGACAGCAGGGTTATTGTTGGTTAGAGGCTCCTGGAGAGATGGGTTTTCAGGTTGCTTTTGAGGCTAGTGAAAGTGGAGGAGAGTCTGATGTGTCAAGGCAGTGAGTTCCAGGTCATGGAGGAAGCACGGGGGAAGTCTTGGAGACGGTTGTGTGAGGAGCTGACACAGGAAGAGCAGAGAAGAAGGTCCTGTGAGGGGAGATTGCCTAAGGGGGAAGTATTTGGAGATCAAGGCAGACATGTAAGGGAAGGGGGGGGGGGAGGTTATTAAGAGCCTTGTAGGTCATGGTTAGTAACGTGAACTGGATTTTTTTGGGCGATGGGTAGCCAGTGAAGGGATCGGTAGAGGGGAGAGGCAGAGGAAAATCGAGGTGGATAAGATGGGCAGCAGAGTTGAGGATGGTTTGGAGGGGAGCAAGAGTGCTAGATGGGAGGCCACCGAGAGAGAGAGATGTTGCAGTAGTCTAGGCGAGAGATGATGAGGGCATGGACTAATATTTTTGTGGTGTTGAAGATAAGGAGTGAGCTTGTAAGCTCTCACGAGCAGGGCCCTCACACCTTGTGTCTCATTTGTAAGTACTTTTAAGGTGCAATGACTGTATGTTACCCTTGAATTTGTAAAGTGCTGCGGAATATGTTGGCGCTATAGAAATAAAGATTATTATTATTATTATTCAAGAGATAGTTTTCAGGCGTTGGTGGCAGACAGAGGTAAGGGCTTGGATGTGTGGGTTGAAAGACAGAGGATATCAAAGGTATATCCCAGGGACCAGTGAGAGTGTAGCCATTGACAGTGATAGAGAGATCAGGGGGAGGGGGGCGATGGAAAGATGATGAATTCACTTGCCTCCACATTTAGTTTTAGGAGACGGGAGGAGAAGAAAGAGAATATGGACGATAGACAGTCTGGGATCTCGGAAAGAAGAGTTAATGTCTGGGCCGGAGATGTAGAGGTGGTACTGAAAGCCATGTGATGCTATGAGCTGACCCAGGCCAAGAGCGTAGATAGAGAAGATTAGGAGGACTTAGGACTAAGCCCAGAGGGACATCAGAGAGAGGAGAAGGACAGAAGAGCTGCATACAGACCTGTGTATATAGGGTTAGTATCCTGCCCTACCCAGGTTTCGGAAAGTACAGAGTGGCCATTAAATGGAGTTCCACCAACCCTATACAATCATTAACAGATTACAATGGTATAGGAGGACATAAGAACTCAGTCCATCATATCAATCTCTTGTCACCCACTCACTGCTCCCAGCGATAAAGTCATCTGATCTTATCGCTGCAGTGGTGACCTCGGTACTGTTAGGCCAGGTCTACACAGCATAGGATAAAACTCGGCAAAATTCAAAACCTGAAAACGCTTCGAACATGAGTATTTTGTCAGTTTTTTGTCCAAAGCAGCTGGGTTTCCGACTTTTTATTTTATTTATTTTTTTACTGTTTTTGGGCAGTTTGTAATTTATGCAAAATTGACATATACCTTGTTTAAACACCTGGCAGTTGTTCAACAGAAAATCCAAAAGTCGCATCAAAAACCGCCGGAAAACCATTCAGTGGTTTACATAGACTTCTCAATAGTAAATTTTCTCCTAATATGTCAGCCCCAGTTACAGTGGAAATCAGGGGAAATAATTGATGTAAAAATAACCCCCATAGGTCTTTATGACCTTATAAGGGGGCACTATATGTGAAATAAATTATACTTAAAAAAAAAAAAAAGAACACAAAAATCAATTATTAATAAAAAAACTGGCAGCCCAAACCACAACTTTTAGCCCCACCTGTGATGACCCTATAACTTTATTTCACCTACATAAAACCTTCGTGACACAATTACAAAAGTCATTTTGTCGCCACTTTTGCCATTAAAAAAAAAAAAAAAAAAAAAAGCCCTGGGATTGTAATATTATAGGCGGACGGCGCTGGGCAACATGTAGGGTCTCCTGGGCGGGATGCAAATGGCTAAGTCGTTCCTCCACCCCTCATTTTTTTTTTGTGTATTCGCCCTCCTGTTATTTTGGGGAAGTGTGTGTTGTTTGGGTTTCTGGATTGTTGCTATAGTTTTTCCTCTGGAATTTTCTAGGATTTACGTTTCTATATTTGGGCATTTATTATTCACTTATATGTTACCTGTTACCAGGGATGTGGAGTCGGTGCCTATTTTGCAGGAGTTGGAGTCGTCATAATATGGACCGACTCAGACTCCCAAAATATATAATTAGTTGGTCCAGTTAGTTCGATGCAGTGTAAAAAGAGGAATTGGGTCCGGCCAGTGCTACTGCTCCTGTATCTTCAGTCTTATCACATGAGGAGTGTGATTGATGACATGGAGCAGGCAAAGCGCTGCCCCAGGGGAGAAGATTCCGCTCCCAGGGCAAACAGATTTCAGCAACATTTTTCACCTGCTTTCAAAGAAGAAGAGTTTAACCATTCATCAAAACTGACTGTGGCTGAGGCAATTCCTTTATACTCTGACATTGTTAGAGATGTTGCCCCTGTGGTCACCGCTTTGCCCCCAACCCAAGTTAGTGTAGAGAGGCCATTCTCTAGCCTGGAAATAATGAGATCAGATGTGAGGTCATGTATGTAGGATCTGATGGAGGCGATACTATTTCTCAGAACAAATTCAGAGACTCCACAAATGTTCCTGCAGTTTTTTGCATATTTACATTTTGTGTTCTAAAGTCATATCCAATAAATATATTTTACACTGACAAGCAAAATGATAAAGTTTTGAATTTGAAACTTTCATGCTTGATGTCTCTCCATCCACTACATCTTTGTACATGAGGCTACTGTAATTTTATATACAGTCATCTTACTGATCTTATACATAAATTTGACTTGCAAGTATTTAGCATCTGCTTAGTGCTACAGATTCTTTCCTGTAACTGCATTGTTACTGTTTTGCTCCTAAAAATCAACATGTTAATTTTTATTATTTTGTTAGTATTTGGGAAATCCACCTTTGGTTTTCAATACTGCCTGAATCCTTCTAGGCTCTGGATCGGATTCTAGCATGCCTTGACCAGAATCTGGTCCCAGGTCTCTTCTACACATTCCCAATGTTGGTGCAGACTGGACATGGATCCAAATACAGCTTTTTCTTCAATTCTACCCACAAGTGTTCCAAAGGTCAAAACTTTGCTTGTCAGTGTCTGTTCTACCTAAATAGCTTGATTATTGTATCATAAGGTGATAAACAGCCTGATGTTACCATTTTACTACAGTAAAGTTATCACTTAAACATGCACCGTGTATGAGGGAGTCAGGAGTCGGAGGTTTGGTAAATTGCGGAGTCGGAGTCGGGGCTTTGGCTTGCCGACTCCACAGCCCTGCCTGTTACTACGTGATGGGTTTGACAATCGGCCTATTTAGTGACCCATGTTGACTGATTTGGCTCCCTTTGTTTTGTTTTTTTTCCCCTTCTTTCTTTGCAGCTAACATTTTCTTTTTTCTTTCATTCTATTATACGCATTTGCTGCAATAACAGTATTTACACTATTATGCCTGTGTTTTGGAAACCTTTTTGATCAATATAATATTGTCATGTTATTTAGTGTATTTTGTGCAAAGGTGCACCATGTGTGATGTTTTGTTTACAAATAAAACCTTTTTGAATATGAAAAGAAAAATGAATCAATTTTTTTTTTTAATTTTAGGCTTTTTTTTAATTATTTGTTTCCTAAAAGGGGGGAGGGGGGAGGGGGAGGATGGGGAAAATCGGTTATAAAAAGGACATAAAAATAAAGCCTAACATATCAAGGAAAGCAAGGCAGAACATTTTTTTGTAGAATAACTGTGCGTTTGAACCAGTATTTACTGATGAGCCTGGTCAGGAACTGGTTAAATACCTTTGGTTACTTAAAAAAAAAAAAAAAAAAAAAAAAAAAAAAATCAAATCATCTGTATTCTATATTCCTGCAAACATCATTTCTGTAATTCCACATATATATGAAAATATGTGAAACCTGTGCCTGCTGTGTGTGAACCCTGGACTAGTCGCTGACTAATGGCCGATCCCAGGAATGTCCCCGCTCAGCATCCTGCTGCAGGCATTGTGTCTGTGCTTTACTCTATGCTGACACACGAGCTGGACGCTTACACAAAGCGCCATGGACAAGCCTTCCACCCCAGGCCTGTCAGGAGCTCTAAGCACCACATAAGTGACACAGGCAGAGGTCTCTGAGCAGTAACAAAGGGATCTGACCTATAAAGGCCTTTTATTCTGGAAATCATTGGTGATCCGCAATTACAGACAACATCACCGATGTCCTCAGCGCCATCAATGACGCCTCCGATGGGTTTTGACTGGATTTGCCCTTTAAAAAGACCTTCTAGGTTTAATAAATAGAATTAGTTGAGATGAGCACCAACTAACTCGGTCCCTAAAGGGGGCTCCCAACGACAAGCTGATTACATTGGAGACTAGAACAGCGAGGGGTTTATTGTTGGAAACCAAAAGCTCAAATGTCAACTTTGTGCAGATGGAATGAAGCATTACATGGTGTCAGGTCTTTGGAAGCGGCTGCCTAGTCTGGTTAAAACTTGGATCCTCCTGGTGCCCCTTCCACTGACTTCCACCATGTTTTTCCAAAAATAAGCCCTAGCCTGATATTCATTGTTTCTTGGAGGAGGCATTGAATATAAGCCCTACTCCAAAAATAAGCCCTAGTTAGTCAATGCCTCCTGAGTGATGTCACCTGGTCCCCGCCTCCTGGGCAGTGCCCTTCCTGAGCCCCACCCACCCTGATTAACAGCCTGTTAGACTGGAGGCTTTGTGGAAACCTCCAGTGTTTTCAGGCTGAAGGACCTGAGATGATGTCACAGTCAAATGACTCGCAGGTCCTTCATCCCAGGCCATAAAGTGCAATGTGTAAGTGAATTTTCAATGTATACACACACACATACACACTCACATTGCATGCATGCACAAAATCCCTTATCTTAAAGTGTGGCTACTGTGACTTGCTGGGACTTTTAGTTCTCCAGCATGCCACACTTTCAAGATAAGGTACTGAAAGAATAGACAAACAGTCCATGGTTTTTGATTACAGGCTATGTACTGTGTGATATATATATATATATATATACACATATACACACACATACACAAAACATACCCTGTAGTCAAAAACCATGGGGTGTATGTGTGTGTATATTCACGCTGGTACTTGTAGTTCCACAGCAGCTGCCAAGGAACTAAGGGTGACATGTATGAAATCTGTCTAGGTCTAAAACTCATAACAACCAATGAGTTGCCCATAACAACCAATGAGAGCGCCCCTTTCATTTCATATAGTGCTCTGGAAAAATGAAAGGGACGCTCCGATTGGTTGCTATGGGCAACAAAGTGAGTTTTGGACCCAAACAGTTTTCATACATGTGGCCCGAAGTGTCCCAGCATACAGTGTCCGTACCCATCGTGTTAAAAAAAAAAAATAAGCCCTAAGCCTTTTTTTGGAAATGAAAATATAAGACCCTGTCTTATTTTGGAAAAACACGGTATTGGAAACCAGAGATTAAAGCAAATAAAATATTCCATAAGAAGTACAGACATTTAAAAAAATCCAGGTAATAGGTTTAAAAGTTTCTTCCATCGCAGTGAATCGTTTTAAATACACAGGCAGAGGTAAATGAATGTCATTACCAAAATACATTTCTGTTCGGATTTGGTTTCATTTTAAGGATTTTAAGGGCATGTCCCCACGGCAAGGGTTTTCGGCCGGTTTGTCAGCCGTTTGCGGTTTCAGACCGCCTGAAAAACCGGCCGAAAATGAGCACAATTGTGCTCTATGGAAAACCCGTGCAGCAGTCCCCACTGCACGGGTTTTCTGCCCAGCGTTTTTTCCGCCCGCGGGCCGCTCAATAAACATTGAGCATGTTCATTCTTCCGTCCGGAAACCGGACGGAATATGAACACCTCAATGGGAGGAGGAAGGGCTCTTCTCCGCTCATCGCGGAGAAAAGCCCCCCCCCGCGGCCGTGGGGATGGCCGCAAAACCGGACAAATACCGGCCGGGTAAACCGACCGGTATTTGTCCACAGCCGTGTGAACGCGCCCTAAGGATATCTATCCCGATTGCTTATAGATGGCTTTCTTGGTTATGGACCATCTCTGTGCTCTAGCAGCTAATTTGTTTTTGGCAGCAGGGGGCTGGATGGATCGAGTACAGAGGTAAATCAATCACCAAGGAAATCCGGCTGTAAACAAGTAGCAGAGATAACCTGCTGTATCTCTGAAATGAAGCAAATTGAAAAACGAAATGTATTTGGTAGGAACATTAATTCATCCTCATTTTTGGCTACATGTTAAAAGCTCAAAGAGCACCCGTTGAAGGCAGACATGGGAACTAAAAACTGCTTTACTCTTTGGCCTGAATCACGACTCCTCACAAAGAAAGTAATAGATATGAGAAAACTGCTGAACATGCAATTCCCCAATACAATCTATAAAATGGTTGCGAACGAGAAGAGTCTTGATTATAGGACATAATAGCGAAGATGGGGCACAGACTCTTTACAGTGTTACCTGAGCCCGGCCTGTATATCTTCTCTATATCCACCTCCAGTTCGGTTTCTGCCACCGGCTCCAATATCTTCTCTTGTGCGAGTTTCTTCCTGCGCTCAATTTCCTCTTTGCTTTCTCTTTCAAACTGCAGCCTGTACCTGTAAGAGCGAGCGGGCTTTAGAGGCCTCTATTCAGTAAACCCGTCTCCTAGATCACATACAGATGGAGCAAATCTTAAACACAGAGCTTCCATTGCCTCCAACAGGATTAAGTCTATTATCCAGCCACTGAGCTGTCAGTATGGCCACGTGATTGTGTTTTTAAGTAAATGTCCCATTTTTCTGTGATTTTTTTCTGCAAATTGTTAGTGTAGGGACTCACAATGTAATGAGGACCCTTGACGTTGGTTGCGATCGTGCAAATATAGTGGCCACTGTAGCAATGAATACCTCATATTTGATATTTTTTCCCAATATGTAGTTTTGCCAAGAAATAATGGGGAACAGAGGGTGTCAGTATTTTGTGTCGGACAGCTGGAATGGTAGAGGTGTCCTAGGTTGTAAGCCAGCATGGTGCACCATATCTAACTGTACAACTGCCCCCCTTTATAAGCCTTATCTATATACAATTATAATACTAGCACCTACCCACCTCATGCACATCAGTTGTGCAAGTTACAGAATTTTTGCAATTTGTGCAGTCTCCCCTTATATAATATTTTGGCTTTTCTGCATACTGGTGTGAACTGGTACTTATCCAATGTGCAGTTTTTTTTTATTATTTACAGTGCCTTGCGAAAGTATTCGGCACCCTTGAACTTTTCAACCTTTTGCCACATTTCAGGCTTCAAACAAAGATATAAAATGTAAATTTTTTTGTGAAAGAATCAGCAACAAGTGGGACACAATTGTGAAGTGGAACGAAATTTATTGGATATTTTAAACTTTTGTAAAAAAAATAAAAAACTGAAAAGTGGGGCGTGCCAAATTATTCGGCACCCTTAAAGGGGTTGTCTCACTACATTGATTCATCTTACCTCAGTCCTGTTTTCTTCGTTTCATTTTGAATTCAGGGGCGTATTTACTGGCTTCTATTAGGTTGCAGTAGAAGCCAGGTCTGTAGCTATAGCGACCAGTGCTGGCAGCCTATCAGGAGAGATTCAAACAGTCTGTAGCATGCGCGTCTGGCAGCCTATCAGGAGATCACGTAGCATAGTGACATGAGAAGCTGATGCAGCCCATACAAGAGGGGATATCT
This sequence comes from Phyllomedusa bahiana, assembly GCA_025379985.1. Lineage (NCBI taxonomy): Eukaryota > Metazoa > Chordata > Amphibia > Anura > Hylidae > Phyllomedusa > Phyllomedusa bahiana. The sequence continues at coordinate 42,564 of JAODAL010006405.1, read as the reverse complement.
AGGAATAGGTAGGACACTGTTAATGGACACATATTGCAAAGTGACTTTTTTTTTTGCAAGATCTTTAACATAAAAAGCAGCAATCCTTGTAGTGAAGACCAACCCTTGTAAGCTTAATACTTTGTAGCGCCACCTTTGCTGCGATTACAGCTGCAGTCGCTGGGGGATGTCTCTATCAGTTTGAATTGAGAGACTGAGTTTGGACATTCTTCCTTGGACGCAGCTGGAGCTCATGAGGTTTGGATGGAGAGCGTCTCGTGAGCAGCTGGAGCTCAGTGAGGTTGGATGGAGAGCGTTCGTGAGCAGCTGGAGCTCAGGAGGTTGGATGGAGAGCGTTGTGAGCAGCTGGAGCTCAGTGAGGTTGGATGGAGGGCGTTTGTGAGCAGCTGGAGCTCGGCGAGGTTGGATGGAGAGCGTTTGTGAACAGCTGGAGCTCAGTGAGGTTGGATGGAGAGCATTTGTGAGCAGCTGGAGCTCAGTGTTAGGATGGATGGAGAGCATTTGTGAGCAGCTGGAGCTCAGTGAGGTTGGATGGAGAGCGTTTGTGAACAGCTGGAGCTCAGTGAGGTTGGATGGAGAGCAGTTTTGAACAGGCTGGAGCTCAGTGAGGTTGGATGGAGAGCATTTGTGAACAGCTGGAGCTCAGTGAGGTTGGATGGAGAGCATTTGTGAACAGCTGGAGCTCAGTGAGGTTGGATGGAGAGCGTTTTGTGAACAGCTGGAGCTCAGTGAGGTTGGATGGAGAGTGTTTGTGAGCAGCTGAAGCTCAGTGAGGTTGGATGGAGGCGTTTTTTGAACAGCTGGAGCTCAGTGAGGTTGGATGGAGAGCGTTTGTGAGCAGCTGAAGCTCAGTGAGGTTGGATGGAGAGCTTATGTGAACAGCTGGAGCTCAGTGAGGTTGGATGGAGAGCGTTTGTGAACAGCAGTTTTCAGCTCTTTCCACAGATTCTCCATTGGATTCGGGTCTGGACTGTGACTTGGCCGTTCTAACACCTGGAGACGGTTAGGCCTCGTTCACACGGCTTATTCTGCCGCGTATTGGCCGCCGTACTGCGCGCCGGATTTGCGCTGCAGTACGGCGCCAATCCGCGGCAGCAATTACGGTAATCCACTGCTCTCATAGAGAACAGTGGAATCCGTCGCTCCTCCCCGCTCGGCGAATCCGCCGCGGGGGGAGAAAGTGACATGCACATTATTTACGGCGCGGACCCGTAAACAATGCATTGTCTATGGGGCCGGGAGTGGCGCCCCCGCCGCGCTCCGGCCCCCGTCCCTTATTCACGGCGGATTTGTGCGCTCAATACGGCGCACAAATCCGTCGGGAATAAGCCGTGTGAACACGGCCTTATTTGTGAACCTTCCATTGTAGATTTTGCTTTATCTTTGGTATCATTGTCTTGTTGGAAGATAAATCTCCGTCCCAGTCTCAGGTCTGTTTGCAGACTCCAACAGGTTTTCTTCCAGAATCGTCCTGTATTTGGCTCCATCCATCTTCCCCGTCTCTGCTGAAGAAAAGCCCAAACCATGATGCTTCCGCCACCATGTGTGACAGTGGGGATGGTGGGTTCATGGGGATGAGCTGTGTTGCTTTTATGCCAAACATATCGTTTTGCATTGTGGCCATTGTGGTTGGATCTTGGTTTCCTCTGAGTAGAGCCCCTTCTTCCACATGTTTGGTGTCTCCCAGGCGGCCCCTTCTTCCACATGTTTGGTGTCTCCCAGGCGGCCCCTTCTTCTACATGTTTGGTGTCTTCCAGGCGGCCCTCCTTCCACATGTTTGTGTCTCCCAGGCGCCCCTCTTCCACATGTTTGGTGTCTCCCAGGCGGCTTGTGGAAAACTTTAAACCAGACTTTTTATGGATATCTTTGGGAAATGGCTTCTTCTTGCCTCTTCCATAAAGGCCAGGTTTGTGCAGTGTACGCCTGATTGTTGTCCAAGGGACAGACTCTCCCACTCAGCTGTAGATCTCTGCAGTTTCATCCATGAGTGATCATGGGCCTCTTGGCTGCATCTCTGATCAGTCTTCTCCTCGTTTGAGATGAAAGTTTAGCGGGACGGCCGGGTCTTGGTAGATTTGCAGTGGTCTGATACTCCTTCCATTTCAATATGATCGCTTGCATAGTGCTCCTTGGGATGTTTAAAGTTTGGGAAATCTTTTTGTATTCAAATCCGGCTTTAAACTTTTCCACGACAGTATCATGGACCTGCCTGATGTGTTCCTTGGTCTTCATGATGCTCTCTGCGCTTTAAACAGAACCCTGAGACTATCATAGAGCAGGTGCAAGTATATGGAGACTTTATTACACACAGGGGGATTATATTTATCATCATCAGTCATTTAGGACAACATTGGATCATTTAGGCATCCTCACTGAACTTCTGGAGTGAGTTTGCTGCACTGAAAGTAAAAGGGCCGAATAATTTTGCACATCCCACTTTTCAGTTTTTTATTTTTTACAAAAGTTTAAAATATCCAATAAATTTCGTTCCACTTCACAATAGTGTCCCACTTGTTGTTGATTCTTCACAAAAAATTTAAATGTTAGAATCTTTTATGTTTGAAGCCTGAAAACCTGTTATCTCTGCCATGTAGTATTGAGGCTTATATTGCCTCCTACTGGGTTCAGTCTATTGTACAGCTGCAAATATAGCCTTGTGTTTGTGGATTTAAATGTTAGATAAAAGTTTGCCGCATCTGCACATAGATTTAGGAATATTGCCTTCCTTTGACATGGGGACCTAATAGGCTGTGGATAACCAGAATCTGAGATTGTCGCACAGTCCTCGAGGAGTATAGAAAGCTAAACTTGTACAACCTGTTTCACACAGTCATTCTACAGCTGCAGGTAAGTGACAGCCAAAGGGGTTTTTCAATTTAAAACAAAAAAAGTAGTCGGTTGGGGATTATAAAATAAAAAAGATAAAACCGAAAAACCTTACCAAAATATGGCTTTTGGACCGCCTGTGGCCCCCCCCCCAAATGATTCATAGCGGCCCACAAACCGACCACAAAGGGGAGAGGTATTGGAAAACCCCACCCCAAAATGACCCTCCCTGGGTCCACCAAATGATTATTAACACCGCACAAACCTGACCAACAAAAGGGAGTGGAATTTGCAAACCCCATCCTAAAATGGCCACCCCTGTCTTTCTGCCAAGTTATTCAGGTCTGTTTTAAAGCCTCTCAGGGAGCCCATTCATAACACGATCAATGCTCACGTGCTGCTACAGCCGATCTCAGGCCTCAGCGGTCATATGCCATATATCCAGGAATAGCTGCAGTCACAGGACTGGGCTTAAGCAGTTTTGATCATAAATGTGAACTAAAAACCTCCAAAAAAATTTAATGTATTCTAAGTAGCAGAAATGCTTTTCCAAAACTTCCTATGTGTGTTCTGATAGTTTTTTTTAGTGTTAATAGTGTGCTGCTGGTATTGGATTGTGGTGGTATGTCACTGCCACAGCAACGTGCACCTATGATAATGTTTTCAAAAAAGTTTTTGGGATGTGCAAAACCAAATATTGTTTTTTTAGACTGTTCGTATGGGAGAGTGGCTGCCCCCTTGTTGGTTTTTTGCACTCCACCCATCCGCACAAGCTTTTAAATCAATACAGAGTACCTTGTAGCTGGAGCCTTCTCTCCCTGAAATGTGAAGGTCTGAACAGGCCCCAAGAGAGGTATCAAGTAGGTTCCCACCTGTATTGAGTTCTCCTTGCTGATTGGGAGGTGGGCTTAGTATCAGTTTTGATCAAAAATGTGAACTTAGAAGCTCAAAATTTTTTTCATGTATTCTCAGTAGCAGAAATGCTTTTCCAAAAATTCCTATATGCCTTTTGATAGTTTTTTTACTGTTAGGCCCCGTTCACACGGCTTATTTGCCGACGGATTGGCGCCGTATTCCGCGCCGGATTTGCGCTTCAATACGGCGCCAATCCGTCGGAGTCATTACGGTAATCCACTGCTCTCATAGAGAACAGTGGATTCCGTCGCTCCTCCCCGCTCGGCAAATCCGCCGCGGGGGGAGAACGTGTCATGCACATTATTTACGGCGCGGCCGCGCCGTAAACCATGCATTGTCTCTGGGGCCGGGAGCGGCACCCCCGCCGCGCTCCGGCCCCGCCCCCGTCCCGCATTCACGGCGCACAAATCCGCCGTGAATAAGCCGTGTGAACACGGCCTTAGTAGTGTGCTGCTGAGATTGGATTGTGTTCAGGTGAGGTCACCGTTCTGGAGTGGCGGCAACTCTAAAACAAAGGGCGAGGTTTTATTGATATGTTATGAACCCCCCTCCCCATCCCCCCACCCGACCGACAAGCAGTTATTTTAAAATTTTAATTCAAAATGGAACACCCCTTTAACAGCTGCAACATGGACCCTGATTGGCAGCCAAAGGGCTCTTTGCTGATCTACATTGGTTCTTCACCACTACGGGGATTCTGGTGTATCTGCATTGATAAGGATTTTCAAACACAGCTATCAAATACCGGCCTATGAGGAAAGGAAGCTCAAAATAAAAGCTGATCATACAGGTTGCACTGACGAAGTATCCTAACCAGGTGCTACATTGTCAAAGAGAAGATTAAAGGGCTTCTCCAAAGTTTAGAATAATCATCAAATCAAAATCATATCAGTGGCGATACATTGGGAAACACACCGGAGTCAGATGCGGGGCGGGGCTCCCCAGCCTCCAGGAAACACTACCGAGTCTTGTTTTTTGATAAGACTTGAAATTTGAAACTTTCATATGCTAAGTATTATCTTACTAAGTGTAATCAGAATAGATTTTATATATCTACACTCATATACACCACTTATATACTTGCATACAATCTTAGGGCCTTATGTATGAAAACTGTCTAGTAGTAAGACTGTCCTTGTTGCCCATAGCAACCAGAGCTCATAGCAACCAACCAGAGCTCAGCTTTCAGTTCATATAGTCTCCTGGGAAAATAAAATCTGTGCTCTGATTGGTTACCATGGGCTCTGGGTTGCTATGGGCAACAAAGACAGTCTTACTACTGGACCTTTTTCCTACATAAGGCCCCATATCTTCTGATTGAATGTGGAAACTCTGTATTTTAATTACGTTCTTAGTTTAGATGACTCAAGGATGTTTTTCAGGGTTGTTTTGCAATTCAGTGGTGGGATGACTTCCGTTGTGGCGTGTTTCTTGTAGGTCATCCTGACCTTATACGAGAAGTGATAGAACTTATTTATAATAAATCCAACTATAACTCACTTATAATTGACATCAATAGTTATGGAAATTCCATGTTCCTGTTTGTGTCCAAATAATTGGCGTGAAGCCATAAGGGTATGTTCACACAGCGCAGTTTTGGTGCAGTTTTAACTGCGCTCCAATTAATCTGCCTTTATTACCAGCAAGCTTCTTTCACTTATCTAAACTGGTTGGAAAGTGAGTAATCAATTAGTGGGTTTGTATCCACAAGACTTCACACACAGTAATTAATTACTTACTTGAAACACCTTTCTGAACAATTTAGACAACTGAAAGAAGCTCGCTGGTAATAAAGGCAGTTAATTGGAGCGCAGTTAAAACTGCACCAAAACTGCGCTGTGTGAAAGCACCTTAAGGGTATGGTCACATGGTCAAATTTCGGCGTGCATTTTGCGTCGTATTTGTGCTCTAATACGGGCGAGATGCGCGCCAAAATTACAGTAATCCACAGTTCTCATAGAGAACTGTGGATTACGCCTCCTCTCCCCGCTCATACTATACGATTGTATTGTATGCGCGGGGAGATAAGTGACATGTCAATTACTTGCGGCGATTACGCGCCGCGAGTAATGACAGTCTATGGGGCCACTGGCCCTCCCACGCCGCAGAAGTACGCGCCTATGAGCGCAACTCCCAAATCACCCAGCGTAATTGCGGTCGTACTGTACGCGCCGCAATAACGCCGTGTGCACATAGCCTTAGGGTATGTTCACATATCGCATTGTGTCACATAACTGTGCGCACCTCAATACGCCTGCTGTTGAAAGTAAGCGCCGGCCAGCACGTCTTTCAAGAGCGCTATGGTCCAGTTTCCGATCACTTTAGTTTTCCCCGAAAGAAGTAACCATACTTTTTTTTTTTTTTTTTTTTACAGCCGCTCAGTATGCGCCGGGGAATACGATGGGAAAACATAGCATTTGACCAATGCTATTTTACCCTATTTGCGGGGTGTGCCCTGGGTGCTTTGCAGCAGCGTAATTATGCAGCGAAGTACGCCCCTCAAATAAATCGTGTGAACAGACCCTTACAATATTGTGTTATCACCATGCCGTCTGATCCCTTCATTGCATTGATCGCTTAGTAAACTTTACTCATATCAAGTAAGAACTTGTGACTCTCAGACTTATCTGTATGATCAATCTTCTAGTACTCCGGGCTGACTAAACAGACAGCAGTGCTGCATCCGCCTTGTTTCCCAAGCACAGCACTGCACCACTGGTATTGATCAATGAAGGTGGACGAAGCACTGCATCGCCTTCAGTCAGCGGTGTCGAGAGTTGGACCCCCACTATCAAAGGACACAGCGTCAGGATGACACCCCTGTATTTCTACGGACCTGTTGGGGTCATAGCTTTTGTCTCCCGGCTTGAAGACCTGCGGCTGCTGATTGATTTTCCTCACTGGGGGCGGACGCTCTCACTGTCCGAGGTGTCCGTGTTCTCCTCGCCACGTTCTCTGCTCTGGCTTCGGCTGTTTGACTCGGACCTGCCGGGATCAAGGGGCCCTGGCATAAAGGAGCAGAACAGAAAGTCAGTCATAGATGGTGAGACATTGACGTGATCTAACAAAATGTGGCTGCCATGATGGATGCAGAGTCGTCCTCTGGTATGAAGCCTATAACGGTGTACATCGCACTTCCTAATCATGTCAAGCAGGGCTGTGGAGTCGAAGTCGTAATCAGAGCCTATTTTGCAGGAGTCGGAGTCGTCATAAAATGGACCGACTCCCAAAATATATAATAAGTTGGTCCAGTTAGTTCGATGCAAAGAGCAAGAGGAATTGGGTCCGGCCAGTGCTACTGCTCCATATCTTCAGCCTCATCACATGAGGAGTGTAATTGATGACATGGAGCAGGCAAAGCGCTGCCCCAGGGGAAAGGATTCCGCGCCCAGGGCAAACAGATTTCAGCAACATTTTTCACCTGGTTTCAAAGAAGTAGAAGAGTTCAACCATTCATCAAAACTGACTGTGGCTGAGGCAATTCCTTTATACCCTGACATTGTTAGAGATGTTGCCCCTGTCGTCACCGCTTTGCCCCCCACCCAAGTTAGTGTAGAGAGGCCGTTCCCTAGCCTGGAAATAATGAGATCAGATGTGAGGTCATGTATGCAGGATCTGATGGAGGCAATACTATTTCTCCGAACAAATTCAGAGACTCCACAAATGTTCCCGCGGACTTTATTGCATATTTACAATTTTTTTGTGTTCTAAAGTCATATCCAATAAATATATTTTACACTGACAAGCAAAAGGGTAACAATGTTTTGAACTTGTGACTTTCAGGCTCCATATCTCACCAACCACTACAGCTTTGTACATGAGGCTACTGTAATTTTATATGCAGTCATCTTACCGATCTTATATATAAATTTGACTTGCAAGTATTTAGCATCTGCTTAGTTCTGCAGATTCTTTCCTGTAACTGCATTGTTACTGTTTTGCTCCTAAAAAGCAAAACGTTAATTTTTATTATTTTGTTAGTATTTGGGAAATCGACCTTTGGTTTTCAATACTACCTGAATCCTTCTGAGCTCTGGATCAGATTCAAGCATATCTTGACCAAAATCTGATCTCAGGTCTTTTCTACACATTCCCAATGTTGGTGCAGACTGGACTTGGATACAAATACAGCTTTTTCTTCAACTCTACCCACAAGTGTTCAAAAGATCAAAACATTGTTACCCTTTTGCTTATCAGTGTCTTTTCTACCTAAATAGCTTGATTATTGTATCAGAAGGTGATAAACAGCCTGATGTTACCATATTACTACAGTAAAATTATCACTTAAACATGCGCCGAGTATGAGGGAGTCAGAGGTTTGGGAAATTGAGGAGTTGGGGCTCTGGCTTGCCGACTCCACAGCCCTGATGTCAGGGAAGCCTCTACAAGGGGTATCACCCAGCTTTTCTAGAATCCTGAAGTTCTCATTCAGGAGTGTAGGAAAGCTGGATAGTTACAAAAACAGAAGCTTTAAAGAGAACCTGTCACAGTTTTTGCCCCCCTTGCTGAGGACAGAACAAGATAGTGACAGACATGCTGTTTCCAGCGCTGTGCACCTTATTCTGTAAGATGCTGCAGTTTTCGTGTATTTAATGCTCAAATCTGCAGTTTTCAACCAGAAGAGAGTCATATAAAGAGTCAGTTTTTTTCAAACCCGGCCAATCGGAGGCTAGCCCCGCCCACCTCAACTGACAAACCTATTACTTTGAATAAGTAGAAACATTTGAATAACTGTCAGTGGGCAGAGCTAGCCTTTAGTGGGCGGGGCTAACACCTGCTCATGAATAAGATTTAAGAGGTAAATGCTCTAAAACTGCTGCATCTTACAGAATAAGGGACACAGTGCTGGGAACAGCAGGTCTGACACTAGCTTGTGTTGTCCTCAGCAAGGGCGGCACAACCTATGTGACAGGTTCCCTTTAATAGCCACCACATAGGTTGTCACCCAGCTTTCCAAGAAACACCATTTCAAGGAGATTTTTTGGACTTACAGCATTAAACGTTTATGTACATAAAGGTTCATCATTGTAGTATAAAAACCTCTACCATCCTTTGTGCTTTGATCTATCACCAGTTCCAAGATGACCACTTGCTGTCAGTGAATAAGACCATTCTCCGCTACATCCAGAGGCTGAAAACCCGTACAGAGCAAATATTTCACAGAACTGAGAGTTTGCTACTTGATGCGAACAGTTTCCAGCCTAGGAAATTACTCAACTCCAGACCGAGACATTGTAGGTATAAGGATAGGACAGAGATTCATGCTAATGCTTATTAGGTGGTTTATGCTGCCCTATCTGAGAGCAAGATGTGATAGAGGAGAGGAGCTGAGCTCTGCGATATATAGGGTTATATGGTAGAGGAGAGAAGCTGAGCTCTGGGATCTATAGGGTTATATGCTAGAGGAGAGAAGCTGAGCTCTGGGATCTATAGGGTTATATGCTAGAGGAGAGAAGCTGAGCTCTGGGATCTATAGGGTTATATGCTAGAGGAGAGAAGCTGAGCTCTGGGATTCTTAGGGTTATATGCTAGAGAGAAAAGCTGAGCTCTGGATCTATAGGGTTATAGCTAGAGGAGAGAAGCTGAGCTTGGGACTATAGGGTTATATGCTAAGGAAGAGAAGCTGAGCTTTGGGATCTATAGGGTTATTAAATGCTTTGAGGAGAGAGCTAAGCTCTGGATTATAGGGTTATATGCTAGAGGAGAGAAGCTGAGCTCTGGGATCTATAGGGTTATATGCTAGAGGAGAGAAGCTGAGCTCTGGGATCTATAGGGTTATATGCTAGAGGAGAGAAGCTGAGCTCTGGGATCTATAGGGTTATATGCTAGAGGAGAGAAGTTGAGCTCTGGGATCTATAGGGTTATATGTAGAGGAGAGAGTTGAGCTCTGGGATCTATAGGGTTATATGCTAGAGGAGAGGAGCTGAGCTCTGGGATCTATAGGGTTATATGCTAGAGGAGAGAAGCTGAGCTCTGGGATCTATAGGGTTCTCTGCTAGAGGAGAGAAGTTGAGCTCTGGGATCGATAGGGTTATATGCTAGAGGAGAGGAGCTGAGCTCTGGGATCTATAGGGTTATATGCTAGAGGAGAGGAGCTGAGCTATGTAATATATAGGGTTATATGATAGAGGAGAGAAGCGGAGCTCTGTGATATATAGGGTTATATGATAGAGGAGAGGAGCTGAGCTCTGTAATATATATGGTTATATGATAGAGGAGAGAAGCGGAGCTCTGTGATCTATAGGGTTATACAATAGAGGAGAGAAGCTGAGCTCTGTGATATATAGGGTTATGTGATAGGGGAGAGAAGCTGAGCTCTGTGATATATAGGGTTATATGATAGGGGAGAGAAGCTGAGCTCTGTGATATATAGGGAATTGCTAAAAAAAAATATATATATATATTGAAAGTGATATGGAAGAGTAAAAAAAAAAAAATTCTTTAAAAATATGTTTAATATAAACACACGAGTTAAGCAATAGGTAATTTTTTAACAACACATTCCCTTTAAACAATTGCAGAACTTGTCATTGTACAATAAGCCTGTATACAATTGTAGACCACGGCCGGACGATACGTACCACGCTTGCGCTCCCGTTTGTCCTGCAGCTGCTTTTTCTTCTGCTTGATGCTGAACGGCTTCTTACGAGGCATCTTCTAGAATCACAAACCCAAGATATGAGAAAGGAATTGTGGAAAAAAACGGGTTTAGCGGCAGATTTTCACATTACACCCGAGTGTGAGCTATAAAAAGAATAAGGATACTGCCCTTGCGTCTGCGGCAGCTAGGACATGACCCCACCACCCAATCTTATCACATTCCAGAGACTCTGCAGATGAAGTCACCTAATCCCTCAAGCCCCCTTGTCCGGTCTATAACTGTGCCCCCCGGAAACCAGTTTACTGACCCCAATGCTGTTTGTCCAGAGTTAGGCCTCTTACTTCAAGTCTTGTCTGTTCCAAGTTAAAGGCACACTACCAAAATAGCCTTGCTTTCCTTCTGACGCCCGTTCTATGGGCACAGGCAGTACCCCTGCATCGCCAGGCAAGAACTAAGCAAGACAATGTGCTTCTATCTGCCCTGGTAACAGGAACTGCCCTTCGTGCGTCCCACGCCTCAGGCCCGAGACCTTTTAGCCAATAGCCAGGCAGTATGCGTGTCACACCTCGACGTGCGGTAAAAATTAGCCAATGAGCACCAGCCGATGCTGCGCTGCCTGTCAAATGACTAGCGCTAACCAATGACGTCAGGGAAGCAGGCGCTCGTCCAATAGGACGTCGAGATGCGTTCCAAGCCTCGTATTCCAGGTGAACAAACCCCAAACCCGGAAAGAGCTGGGGGTTTAAAAGCCTCACTTTCAGTCCTCCTCTAACCAATCACAGACTGAGGGCCCTTTTGGAAACTTTGCTTCTCCCAGTTCCCCCCCCAAATGGGGGCCCTCCTTCTTTTAGATCAGCGGGGGCTAATGAGACGCGCAATCTGATTGGTTTTGAGGGGCAGGGGGGGGGGCGGGCTGTTGCACGGGCTCTGTTCGCCGGTCGGTAGATTGGGGCTGAGAACTGAGGTAAGCGGGTTTTCCCGCTGACATCACGGGGAGGGAAAGGGGACGTCATTTCTATCGGGATTTCTCCGTTTTTGACGTCTTTTTTAAAAATGCCCAAAAAAGCAGGATTTGGGGGGATTTGGGGGGAGGAGAAAGGGAAGGAGACGGGTGAGTACATCCTGCAGGGAGGAGGAAGGGCCTCAAAGTGGATCAGGGGTAACAGGTAAGGGGATCAGGTTGGAGAGGATCAGGGTGGAGAGGATCAGGGGTCACAGATTGGGGGGATCAGAAGGGCCCTAATTTGGGGGGGGATCAGGGGGGAACATTAGAAAACCATAGATTTGGGGGGGGGTCGGGGGGAAAAAGATTAGGAGGATAGTTTTTGGGGGTCGGGGGTAATAGATTAGGAGGCATAGATTTTTGGGGGGGGCGGGGGGGAAAAAGTTTTGGGGCATAGGGAAAATTTGGGGGGGTCGGGGGTTTAAAAGATTGGGGGGCAAAAATTGGGGGGGGTCGGGGGTAACAGTTTGGGGGGCATAGATTGGGGGGGGGTGGGGGTAAAAGATTAGGGGGCATAGGTTGGGGGGGTCGGGGGTAATAGAGTAGGGGGCATAGATTGGGGGGGGTCGGGGGGGAACAGATTTTGGAGGCATAGAGGGGGGGGGTCGGGGGGAACAGATTAGGAGGGAAATTGGGGGGGTTCCGGGGGGTAACAGATTAGGAGGCATAGATTGGGGGGGATCGGGGGTAATAGATTAGGGGGGCATTTGATTGGGGGGATGGGGGGAATAGATTAGGAGGCATAGATTGGGGGGGATCGGGGGTAAAAGATTAGGAGGCATAGATTGGGGGGGAACGGGGTTAAAAGATTAGGAGGCATAGATTGGGGGGAACGGGGGAAATAGATTAGGAGGCATAGATTGGGGGGATCGGGGGGGTAATAGATTAGGAGGCATAGATTGGGGGGATCGGGGGTAAATTAGGAGGCATATTTTGGGGGGGATCGGGGGTAACAGATTAGGAGGAATAGATGGGGGGATCGGGGGTAATAGATTAGGAGGCATAGATTGGGGGGATCGGGGGTAATAGATTAGGAGGCATAGATTGGGGGGATCGGGGGTAATAGATTAGGAGGCATAGATTGGGGGGATCGGGGGTAATAGATTAGGAGGCATAGATTGGGGGGGATCGGGGGTAACAGATTAGGAGGCATAGATTGGGGGGATCGGGGGTAACAGATTAGGAGGCATAGATTGGGGGGATCGGGGGTAACAGATTAGGAGGCATAGATTGGGGGGATCGGGGGTAACAGATTAGGAGGCATAGATTGGGGGGGATCGGGGTAACAGATTAGGAGGCATAGATTGGGGGGGGATCGGGGGTAACAGATTAGGAGGCATAGATTGGGGGGATCGGGGGTAGAGGCATAGATTGGGGGGATCGGGGGTAATAGAGTAGGCGGCATAGATTGGGGGGATCGGGGGGTAACAGATTAGGAGGCATAGATTGGGGGGATCGGGGGTAACAGATTAGGAGGCATAGATTGGGGGGATCGGGGGGTAACAGATTAGGAGGCATAGATTGGGGGGGGGGGGGGTAAGGGGGAACGGATAAGGAGGCATAGGTTGGGGGGAACGGGGTTAACAGATAAGGAGGCATAGTTTGGGGGGGATCGGGGGGTAATAGATTAGGAGGCATAGATTGGGGGGGGGGGTCAGGGGTAACAGATTAGGAGGCATAGATTGGGGGGGATCGGGGGTAACAGATTAGGAGGCATAGATTGGGGGGATCGGGGGTAATAGATTAGGAGGCATAGATTGGGGGGATCGGGGGTAACAGATTAGGAGGCATAGATTGGGGGGATCGGGGGTAACAGATTAGGAGGCATAGATTGGGGGGATCGGGGGGTAATAGATTAGGAGGCATAGATTGGGGGGATCGGGGGTAACAGATTAGGAGGCATAGATTGGGGGGATCGGGGGTAACAGATTAGGAGGCATAGATTGGGGGGATCGGGGGTAATAGATTAGGAGGCATAGATTGGGGGGATCGGGGGTAATAGATTAGGAGGCATAGATTGGGGGGATCGGGGGTAAAAGATTAGGAGGCATAGATTAGGGGGGATCGGGGGTAACAGATTAGGAGGCATAGATTGGGGGGGGGGGTGAGGGGGAACCGATGAGACGCCATAGAGAGGGGGGGGGGGGAGGTAACAGATTAGAAGCCATAAAATTGGGGGGGTGGGTGGTTAAGGAAGGTAAAAGTTTTAGAAGCCATAGATTGGGGGGGGGGGGTCGGGGTAACAGATTGGGAAGCCATAGATTGGGGGGGGGTTGTGGGGGGTAACAGATTAGAAGCCATAGATTGGGGGGGGGGGTCCAGGGGTAACAGATTGAAGCATGTTGGGGGGGGGGTAGGGGGAAAACAGATTAGAAGCCATAGATTGGGGGGGGGGGTCAGGGGGTAACAGATTAGAAGCCTTTAGATTGGGGGGGGGGGGGTCAGGGTTAACAGATTAGAAGCCATAGATTGGGGGGGGGGGGGTCAGGGGTAAACAGATTAGAAAGCCATAGATTGGGGGGGGGGGGGGTCAGGGGTAACAGATTAGAAGCCATAGATTGGGGGGGGGGGGGGTCAGGGGTAACAGATTAGAAGCCATAGATTGGGGGGGGGGGGGTCAGGGGTAAAAGATTAGAAGCCATAGATTGGGGGGGGGGGGGTCAGGGGTAACGGATTAGAAGCCATAGATTGGGGGGGGGGGGTCAGGGGTAACAGATTAGAAGCCATAGATTGGGGGGGGGGGTCCGGGGTAAAAGTTTAGAAGCCATAGATTGGGGGGGGGGGGTCAGGGGTAACAGATTAGAAGCCATAGATTGGGGGGGGGGGGTCAGGGGTAACAGATTAGAAGCCATAGATTGGGGGGGGGGGGGGGCAGGGGTAACAGATTAGAAGCCATAGATTGGGGGGGGGATCGGGGGTAACAGATTAGAAGCCATAGATTGGGGGGGGGGTCAGGGGTAACAGATTAGAAGCCATAGATTGGGGGGGGGGAGGGGTAACAGATTAGAAGCTATAGATTGGGGGGGGGGGAGGGGTAACAGATTAGAAGCTATAGATTGGGGGGGTCAGGGGTAACAGATTAGAAGCTATAGATTGGGGGGGGGTCAGGGGTAACAGATTAGAAGCCATAGATTGGGGGGGGTCGGGGTAACAGATTAGGAGGCATAGATTGGGGGGATCGGGGGTAACAGATTAGGAGCCACACATTCGGGCGGGATCAAGAGCTGTTGCTCGGATGTTCTGAAGTTGGTGTAAATGGCGACTTTGGCGCTGCTCCCATAGAAGTGAATGAAAGCCGAGCAGGTGGTGGAGCTTTCCCCGTTCTCTCTGGTCCAAATACATTTGAAGGTTAAATAACTCGCGTGGGCTGATGCTGCTGGGACCCCGTGACTGGAGCTTAGTTCACACATCAGAAATATCCGCTGTGGAGCATGCGCCAGGCATAACCTCTGCTAGGTTTTGTGACTGCGGCGGTTTTGCTACAGTTGATTGCGGCTAATCTGCGTCCTGGCTTTCCAATGCTTACTAACACGTCAGTAAGCGACGTCGGCGTCTGTAGCGCGTGTTCCCATTGACAGCAGCGCGGATGTCACACGCGCACCATGTGCACCGAGCCTGAAGGTGTTCATAAAGTGTAACCATTGTATCACAAGTTAAAGGGGTTGTCTCACTACATTGATTCATCTCACCTCAGTCTTGTTTTCACTTTGAATTCAGGGGCGTGTTTACTGCAGGCTGCAGTAGAAGCCAGGTAGTGCTGACAGCCTATCATGAGAGATTGAAAAGGTCTGTAGCTATTGCGACCAGTGCTGACAGCCAATCATGAGAGAGAGAACAAGTCTGTAGCTATAGCAACCAGTGCTGACAACCTATCATGAGAGAGAACAAGTCTGTAGCTATAGCAACCAGTGCTGACAGCCTATCATTAGAGAGAGTCAACAGGTCTGTAGCTATAGCAACCAGTGCTGACAGCCTATCATGAGAGAGAGAACAGGTCTGTAGCTATAGCAACCAGTGCTGACAGCCTATCATGAGAGATTGAACAGGTCTGTAGCTATAGCAACCAGTGCTGACAGCCTATCATGAGAGATTGAACAGGTCTGTAGCTATAGTGACCTGAGGAGCTGATGCAGCCCATACAAGAGGGGATATCTAGGAATAGGTTGGACACTGTTAATGGACACATATTGCAAAGTGACTTGTTTTGCAAGATCTTTAACATAAAAAGCAGCGATCCTTGTAGTGAGACAACTCATTTAAACCATTATTTACCCTTTGAAAAGAATGGCGGAACCGAGTCATATACACGACGATCATGTTGGTAATCGTTGTAATGAAATCTACACTGCAGAAGTGTCTGTAAGCCGACAATTCCATCTCATTTCCTAGATCTCTGCTTGCTGTCAGTGAATGGAACGGTCCTGTTTACATCCAAGGGTAGAAAACCAGCACGGACCTAATGCAGTCCTCTGGGCTCTGATACATATTGGGTTGTGTCCCAGTATCAGTTATTGGCTACATTTTGGGTTCCCACTGGGGGTATACTGTGCTATACAGATGTACTATAAAAACTAATGGGGACATGTATGAAAGCTGTCTAAGGGTATGTGCACACGCCATTTTTGGATCCACTGTTGGATCCGAAAAGCGCATCCAAAAGCGCAGTATCTTTTAGATCTTACAGGGACCCAACACGTATCCAGCATGCCGCTGAGCGCTGGCTGCAGCAGCATCGCACCCTCTAGTTTGCTGTGTCTTTCGGTCTAAGAATTGACTTGTAAACGGATCCGGCCGGCCGGGGGCGCCCCCACAGTTTTAGCGGCACTGATACATTGTAGCAAAGTATCGGCACTAAAGATTGGTGCCGTGAGAAGTACAAGGGCTGTTCAGGTTTTTAGCTCCTAAATGTAACTTAATTTTTCCGTTCATTGACAGCAAGCGGAGGAATGGACTTTAAGTTATATTAGAGCGTGGAGAACTTTTCGCTGCTCTGTGATTATACTTTAATTTAATAAATCCAGATTGGATTGTCGCCTGGGACTCAGCAGGGGGCCCAGTTATGATGGCGCTTTCGTGTCGGGGGCCTCCTGCCATACTGTGCACCTGTGCAGGCTGAGGAGAACCTCTGTGCTTGTCCTGTGTGGCAGTGGTGGTGTTCGGAGTGAGGCATGGGAAGCCTGAGACTGATAGGAGATTGCTTAAAGGGGTTCTTCAATACTTTTGGAAACCTCCCTACCACCTCTCCCGTCACTGCTGGTCCCTCACTGATGATATCACGCTTATGTGTCACATGATACTGCAGCCACAGAAAATGACCCCATACTTACCTCTCCTTTACCTTGCTCCAGTGCTTTCCCCCTGGTCCCTCACTGATGACGCCGCAGCCAATCCCTGACCTCTGTGGTCACATGCTTTACCATGCAGTCATGTGACTTCTGTGGTCAGAGATTGGCTGCTGCAGCGTCATGTGACACATGGACGTGATGTCATCCGTGAGGGCCCAGCAGGGGACACTGGAGCTGTGGCAGTGCTGAAATTGTTATGATGGGGAAAGGTCGGTTTGGGTTCATTTTCTATTTCAGCGCAGTGGGAGGTTTTAAAGGGGTCGTCCACCTCATTAGAAAGTAATTTCAATAGCTCCTGGGCTGCAGGTAACAGAAAAAAACGTGATCTCCCCTCCCTCCGGTCCCCGGGTCTCTGCAGTCACTTCCACAGTGTCACGGCTGTGGCCTCTGATTGGCTGCAGTGGTCACATGCTTCTGCTTACATCACCAGTCACTTCTTATTGGTGAGATAAGTTAGAGGCATGTGACTGCTGTAGCCAATCAGAGGCCGCAGTCATGCCGTCCATGTTGGAAAGAGATGAAACGAAAACAGAAGGGCGGGGAGACGCGGCGCTTGTACTGGAGGACGGAGAGTATGCTTTTTATGTTTTACTTGCGGCCTTGGAGCCTTTGAAATGACTTTTTAAAAAGGTGGACGACTCCCTTTAAAAAGGGTTCTCCTCTTTGAACAACTACTAGTTGTTAGAAAACTCTGTGATTATAAAGTGTCCCCCTGCTAAGGCCCTCAACAGTCGGTTGTAATCTGTAGGGAAACCTGGCAGGAAGTGAACGATTTCCCTGCAGCGCCCCCACAGGAGAAATGACACATTCAAATGAATGGACTGTCTGTGTGATGCAGGACCGGTCCTCCACAGAGCTTCTTTGTAACTTCTCTGTTATCTCACGTCTCCTTAATAGGGTCTATAAAAATGGGTCGCCCAAAATGGGGAACCCCTTTAATGACCACTCACTGTCTGTTGACGGTGGGCGGTGCAGCGACGCCAATACACGTCACAGCCTACAGAGGGGTTTGCAGCTCCCGGGGTCACGACTGTGCTAGGAACAGAGTTGTTGTTATCAGCTTCGTTCCTAGAGCAGTGAACGGCTGGCAGGGACCAGAGGAAGCCTTCGATCCCCAGCGTTTAACCCTTTGATTGCCACGGTCCGTGACTACAGCATAATCCGACTGGGTTCCCCTGCTCCATCGGGTCATCGGGACTCTCAGTGCCCCATAGAGCCCCGGGAATCTCTATACAGTCAGCCCTGGGGACCTAGAGTAGCTCCAGGACTGTTTGTGTAGGAAGCCTACTGTCAGGGCTCACTGTGTGTTGCTCTGACTGCTTCCTGTGTCATACTGACACGCCGGGCCGCCCTGACTGGCGCCTGTGTCGTAGTGGCGCGCCGGGCCGCCCTGACTGGCGCCTGTGTCTTAGTGGCGCGCCGGGCCGCCCTGACTGGCGCCTGTGTCGTAGTGGCGCGCCGGGCCGCCCTGACTGGCGCCTGTGTCGTAGTGACGCGCCGGGCCGCCCTGACTGGCGCCTGTGTCGTACTGGCGCGCCGGGCGCCCTGACTGGCGCTTGTGTCGTTAGTGGACGCGCCGGGTCGCCCTGACTGGCGCCTGTGTCGTAGTGACGCGCCGGGCCGCCCTGACTGGCGCCTGTGTCGTAGTGGCGCGCCGGGCCGCCCTGACTGGCGCCTGTGTCGTAGTGGCGCGCCGGGCCGCCCTGACTGGCGCCTGTGTCGTAGTGGCGCGCCGGGCCGCCCTGACTGGCGCCTGTGTCGTAGTGGCGCGCCGGGCCGCCCTGACTGGCGCCTGTGTCGTAGTGGCGCGCCGGGCCGACCTACTGGGGATCTGGCGCCTGTGTCGTAGTGTCGGTCCGGGGCGCACTGACTGGCTCCTGTGTCGTAGTGGCGCGCCGGGCCGCCCTGACTGGCGCCTGTGTCTTAGTGGCGCGCCGGGCCGCCTGACTGGCGCCTGTGTCGTAGTGGCGCGCCGGGCCGCCCTGACTGGCGCCTGTGTCGTAGTGGTGCGCCGGGGCCGCCCTGACTGGGCCTGTGTCGTAGTGGCGCGCCGGGCCGCCCTGACTGGCGCCTGTGTCGTAGTGGCGCGCCGTGCCTCCCTGACTGGCGCCTGTGTCGTAGTGGCGCGCCGTGCCTCCCTGACTGGCGCCTGTGTCGTACCGACCAGGAGTGTAATGTAATAGCATACAGGAATTTAAAGGAGTCTGCTTATACGTTACTAAGGGGGACATGTATGAAAACTGTCTAGGTCTAAGACTTTCCTTGTTGCCCATAGCAACCAATCAGCACTCCCCTTTCATTTTTTCAGAGCACTATATGAAAAGAAAGGGGCGATCTGATTGGTTGCTATGGGCAACAAGGACCTAGACAGTTTTCATACATGTGGCCCTAAGGGTAAGTTCACACGGCTTATTTTGAGGCGCATGTCGCCGCGTATTTTGCGGAGTACTGCGCTTACTACGTGGGGAATGCTCCTCATAATTACGGTAATCCATAGCTCTCACAGAGAACTATGGATTACGCCTCCTCTCCCCACTTGCACAATACGATCGTATTGTACACGGGGGGGGGGAGATAAGTGACTTCACTTATTCACTGCGTTTTTGTGCCGCAAGTAATGCATGTGTATGGGGCCGGCCCTCCCGCGCCTCGGGAGTACATGCTGAACATACCTTAAGTGTTTAGGAAAAACAACTGAAAAATCGTTATCCCTTAATGGGATTAAAATAAATAAAAAAATTTTTTTAAAAAAGTAAAAAAAAAAAACTTTGTGGGAAAATAAAAATAATAAAAATATTTAATAAAAAATGATTGTGCATACATTACACACACAAAAAAAACCTGACACATATTAGGTATCTACATGACTGTAATAAGCTGTAAATTTAATGTAATGGGTTATTTAGTGACTAGTATAAAAAATAAATGCAGAAAAATGCTTTTTATCTTATGTTCACGCTGCAAGAAAAAGCAGTAATTTATATGTAATCTCAAACTACACCCTAAAAAATTCTTCCACATAAAGCAAGTTCTCATACAACTGTGTCACTGAGAAAAAAAAAAAAAAGTTACGACTGTTGAAACGCAAGGCGGCAAAAACTAAATAATGTAGCTGCGTCATGAGGGCTTTTTAGACCCAGTGCTTAAGGGGTTAAGCCGAGCACGTTATCATTGGGAATGTGTGTAGGTTCCGGGGGGACGGAAGGGCTATGGGGAGAGGGTAAGCAGTGATACTTAGGCTATGTTCACATGGCTTAATTGCGGGGCTTAATTACGCCGTGGGGGCAGGAGCGGGGGGGCCGGCACCTCGCCAGCCCCATAGACTATCATTACTGGCGGCACGTATACGTCGCTAGTAAATGACATGTCACTTTCTCCCCCCCGCGGCGGATTCGCCGAGCAGGGAGAGGAGACGGAATCCATAGTTCTCTATGAGAACTGTGGATTACCGTAATGACTGGGACGTATTCCAGCCGTAATTCGCACAGTACGCCGCGAATTACGGGCTGAAATACGTGCCCAAATAAGCCGTGTGAACATGGCCTTAGGGGGAGGAGGAATTATGTGGGGCCAGCGCCCTACATCATATGATTGACACTTGTCAGCAGAATACCCCTCCGCCACTGACTCAGCCTCTGCTCATCCAGATAACGGAGCCTCCTCGCCCCCTAATGTCGCCCTCTGTTTCTCACTTTCAGATAAGGTGGTGAAGAAAGGAAAGAGAGACAAGAAGGGGAAGAAATCGGTAAGTGCTTATTTTTTAATATTTTTTTTTTTTTATTATTATTATGCTTAAATTTTTCCTCTAATGATCACCCTCTTACCCCTCACAGTAAATGGGTAGAAGTATTTGATTTGGCAAAACCATGGAGTTGGCTGCTGAGACTGATAGCCTCTATCAGGGGTGTCAAACTGGCGGCCCTCCAGCTGTTGGGGAAACTACAACTCCCATCATGCCCACTGTTATAGATTATACAAATGCATGATGGGAGTTGTAGTTTCCCAACAGCTGGAGGGCCGCCAGTTTGACACCTGTGCGTCTAGATCTCCCGGTCACAGACCACTCCTGCCGGGTCCTATAATGCTCCATGTGCTGCTTCTGTATCAGCCAGTGCAGGAGGCGGCGATAGGATGCCCGTCCATAGCCTGCTGCCAGCTGAGGGGGTATTGCTAGGGCAGGAGGCCGGTACATGGTGGGTATCTGGAAACTGTGACAGATTAGAGCAAGGGAAGTGACTTGCTGGGGGAGTGTTAGTCCTACTGTGATCACTACTGGAAACCATGTAGATGGCTGTGACTATTGGGGAGATGGTTAGAGGATACTGCTCTGACTAGTACAGGGGCTTGCTATGACCAATGTCCGAAAGTGAGGGGAGGATACTCTTAGTAGTCACAGCAGTCCCTTTACTAACCACAGAAATATTCCCTCCATGCTTCCTCATAGTAGTCACAGCAGTATCCTCCCTATACCCCTCCCCCCCCACACACACAGTAGTTGCCGCAGGCCTGTGGGCTAGGCAGAGCAGTATCCTCAAAACAACTCCCCAGTAGTTTGAGCAGGCTCTCTATGCTGGGGCAATGTTGGGATACTGTGTTGGGAGGGTACACCTAATAGATAAAGCAGCCCCTGTACTATTCACAGGAGTATCCACCCTCACAATAGTCACAGCAGGCCCCCGGGCTAGTCAGAGCAGTATCCTTCAAACACCTCCCTAGTAGTCCTAGCAGGTGCTTTATACTGGGATAATGTGAGGATACTTCCTCTGACTAGTCCAGGGGTCTGCGGTGACTATTGAGGAATTGTGGGGAGGATACTCTTCTCCCTCTTAGTCACAACAGGCCTTTACTAGTCAGAGCAGTATCCTTCTCATACTTCCCAACAGTATCTCCTTAGACACGTCAAAGAGGTATCCTTGCTTTGCACAGCATAAGGGGCATGCTGTGACTACTGAGGGATAGTTGGGAAGGATTCTGCTCTGACTTGCACGTGGTCCTGCTTTGAGGAATTGGGGGGTCCTGTTGGGATATGGGCCTATTCTGTTGCTAGGGGAGACTAGTAGGCATGTGGTAACCTTTTCTAATATGGGGCAGGTGTGGTGAAGGATTTGAGGAAGGGGTTGTGGCAGGGCTGTGAGGGGGCAGTGGCTCCACGGTGGTTGCGGCAGGGCTGTGAGGGGGCAGTGGCTCCTCGGTGGTTGCGGCAGGGCTGTGGAGGGGCGCAGTGGTCCACGAGAGGTTTGCGGGCAGGGCTGTGAGGGCTGTGAGGGGGCAGTGGCTCCACGGAGGTTGCGGCAGGGCTGTGAGGGGGCAGTGGCTCCACGGAGGTTGCGGCAGGGCTGTGAGGGGGCAGTGGCTCCACGGTGGTTGCGGCAGGGCTGTGAGGGGGCAGTGGCTCCACGGAGGTTGCGGCAGGGCTGTGAGGGGGCAGTGGCTCCACGGAGGTGGCGGCAGTGGCTCCACGGAGGTGGCGGCAGGGCTGGCACTGGGCGTTCGCTCCACGGGGCTTGCGCCAGGGCTGGCAGCGGGCGGCAGCTTCACGTGGGTTGCGGCATGGCTGGCAATGGGTGCCGGCTCCACGTGGGTTGCGGCATGGCTGGCAATGGGTGCCGGCTCCACGTGGGTTGCGGCAGGACTGGCAGTGAGCGCCGGCTCCATGTGGGTTGCGGCAGGACTGGCAGTGAGCGCCGGCTCCATGTGGGTTGCGGCAGGACTGGCAGTGAGCGGTGGCTCCATCGAGGTTGCAGCAGCACTGAGGCTGATCTTCTGTTTCTGTTCTTCTTCCACCAGTTTTTCGAAGAGTTGTCAGCAGATAATAAACAGGCTCAGGAGGAGGAAGCTGCCAAGGAACGAGAGAAGGAACAGCAACAACAGCAGGTGGGATCATCAAGCACTGCATGACCCTAGACCTTCCCGGGGGCAGGTGTGATGAAGACTAGTGTCTCTGACACCTGGGGAGCGAGCAGAAAGGCATAGGGTATGGTCACATGGTTTTTCACAGGTGTATAGCGGTGCATACTGTGTGTGCTGCTATACACCAACAGCGCTCCCACTGACTTCCATTTTCCCTGGCATGTAAGCACCGGCAAGAGGTGACATGTTACTCCTTTCTCACACCGCTCAGTATGGGCCGGGGAATACGTCTGATTTTACCGTATTTACAGGGTGTGCTTTGGTCGTATTGCCAAATAGTCTCCAAAAAAAATGGGAATCTAACAAGAGAACAAAGAGTGACTTTTAATGACTATATTTACTATTTTGCCATAGGCAAACTAAAACTCTATCCGTTCTCAATCTATAAAGCACTAAAACGTAACTTTTATTATATTCAAACCAAAAAGCAACTCAAGAGAGTGTAGGATAAAATATCAGTAGCTTTATTAAATTACAAATATTAAAATTCATGAAAGAATAATTACGGTGTAAAGAAGAAAATAACCAAGAAAAACCAAGCGAGCACACAATCCCAAAAATTGTTATATATGGTTATAAATCTAATTGGTGTAGATGAAAATAATAGCTGTAAACACATACTTAACGCATCAGCCTATATCCCCATGCAATAACATGGCCGAGTAACAGACCAGCAAACACTAACAAGGTGGTTTAGTAACTGAATCCCTGTAAAGTATTGACATGTAATCAATCGCTGCTCCGATATTAACAATATATATGGCCCAATGCAGGAATATTAGGCAGGCATCATCCAATTAATCCAACATATTTACCAAAGATGTTATGGGTAGCGCTCGCAACCCCAACACGCGTTTCGCACAGATGTTGCTTCCTCAGGGGGTATGCAAAACTGACGTGTGATACTCAATAAATAGGAGATCCCATACCGACTCAGCGGAGCTCATCAACGGCGCGGCGCCTGTTTTGAAGGGAGCCCCCTGCCCGCTTCCGACATCCCGCAGAGGGCGCATCCCAGAACGCTAATTTTCCTACATGGCGCCCACACGTTGAAGGACCCCAAAGCCCCCCCAACTGGCGCCCCCGCACAGCCCCGCGTTTTGGTTTTGCAATTCAAATCAAAAACCCACCACAATAACCAACCAAAAAATAAATACAAATTATCACGTAACAGCAAAATCTCGACACGAAAAATATAGGGAGGTCGCACGTTACGATTTTCCATATCTCCTTTGACCGCGGTTCAAGTGGGTTTTTTGCAGAAAGGGGTTTTCACCAAAAATATTGTAATTCCAAAAAATTAGATTCACCACAAGGGGGGGGGGGATATGGAAAAAAACGAGAAGAACTAAAAAAGATAAATTTAAAAAATGAAACAAAACATATTACAAAAAAAACTTAAAAAACATATGGATAGGGGAGAAAAAGAAACCACTCAAAAACTATGTCAGAGATCATAGAAGGGGCAAAGTTTAATTTTTCTTTTATCCAACCCGGGTGCCATGTATCAAGGGGGGTGATCCACTTTGCCCCCTTTTTGTTCCAATGCTTGCATAAATTTTGCCACCCCTAATGCCAAAAGTGGATCACATCAATGCCACACTTTTGCATTTAGCATCGCCGCATAAAAATCAAAAAATGTCTTGGGAGAGTTTTCAATTTGGAGAGGTCACCAATTTTTGGCTTCTAATGTCACGAGCATCCCACAGTATCCGGCCCTTTAAATTTCCCGAGTGGTAAGCCAATAATATTTTTTAGAACTGGAAAATGACCATTAAACACATTCTTGGTGCACATGTGTTTTAATACGGATCTGGAACCCCCTTTTTTCCATCCGAAGTTTGAAAAAGTCAGAGCGGTCATAATTTTGCACCCTGGCAATACCCACATGGAAAAAAAACCACTTTTTGGTCCAGGGGGTACAAAATGGATTACGCAAATAAGGTAATGGGACTTTTGACTAGACAATCCGTAATTTTGGTGATCTTTTTGGGTTCATCAGGGATAATCAGATTTCCCCAGCCAAAACAGGATCTTTTTAAGTACACACCCAGTGTTTCACCGGGTATCGCCATTTTATCCCACTGTTTTATTTTGTGGATATAAAACGTACTTGATTGTTTTTACCTTTCAGTTTTTGCTGTAATAAAGGTCCCCAGGGGCCTCCTAGCTCTATAATGCGCTCTTTTTTATATTTCTCCTACGTACCCCCTTTTACGGAACGTTCCCCTGCAAAACTTTGGCCTGAAAATCAAAAATTAGTTTTCCGTGGAGCAAATGCCCGTCCCGAAAAACTGTCCCCAGGATAGCTTTATCAAAAACCGGGGATGAACGAGGATGCAATAAAAGTGAGTAACGACGTGGTTTTTCAAATATATTTGTCTGTATCACATTGCCTCACAATTCGATGGAAAATCCAAAAATTCAACTTTCTTTATTAGCTTAAAATTCAATTTGATTTTATGGGTTGTTGTTAGGGAGTTTTTTTTTCCATTATCTCATACTGGGGCATCGACCCGTGCCATAAAAAAGCACATCGCGATTACCTCAGCCAACATTGGACTCGATCACCCCAACAATCACATCATCAGAAAGATCCCCGCTCCCCTGCCCCAAAAAAAAATTGGGAAACAGGGGCGCAAGCTGCTCCCATTGCGCCCTTGGCGTAGGTAGAAGCTATCTTCGAACACAAAAACATTGTGAGTCAAGATGAACTTCAATAAATCCAAGATAAGATGACACAGGTCACGATCTAGGCCACTAAGTTGCAGAAAAAATTCCACAGCCATAAGCCCATCAACTTTTATTATGTATAACACTTTAAACCCCAACACACATTTAAAAACCTATTTCTAAACTCCTAATTTTCCTTCTAAAGGAAGGGAAAAACCCTTTTTTTATTTCAAATCTGGTGGAACAGACCCAAGAGGAAACCAATAACCTATTTACTAACTCCAATAAGGGGGTCCCAAAAACCCACATGGGCATTTACCCAAAACCGATGGACAAAAAAAATAAGGTTTTTCCTTTTGGGTCCCTCGCAGCGGGGGGCACTGAGAAAGAGGTAAAACCACAAATTAAAAGTCAGCCGACCTCCACAACATGTTTTTACCCACTAAATGGCTTCATCGGGGGAAAAGGTCCGTGTAGCTCGTTTCCTTTAATCACTTAGTACACACCCAATTTAGTGCCACCAATTTGGGCCACCGAATTCAACAATACGCATTCCCCTCTTTTTTCCTCCTGCATCATACTGGACATTTTCTGCTCTGCTTCTTATAAACAACATTCCTCAGCAAATCACCATCTCCATAGCGGGCTTGCGCCCTATCTTACCATGCCCCCCCGCCACTGTACCAATGGACATTGCTGCCCTAAACTGTGTTTGGATTTTCCGTCCAACTTCTCTCCATATTATTGCTCTGCGCGGCTCACCTAAACGGACTAAGCAAGTAGGTATCACATTTTACAGCACGCCACTAACTTTGTCACTTCCCATAAAACTTTTCTCCTCTATGTCTAATATGCATACTCATTGGGAATACGTGCTCCATTATACTGTACACTGCTATCTTTGTCTCTTCCCATAAACCTCTTCTCCTCTGTATCTAATATACATATTTATTTTAATAAAGCTTCAGGCCTTATGATTAGCCTGCCTAGGTTTACTAGGTGCGCTAGAGTTGAGAATCCAAGATGGCAGCCATTTCCTGTGATGCTGCACACACCTTTATCTGCGCCCTCTAGGGAAAGTGGGGAGACGGTTCTTTTGTGTCTGTCCCTGCCCACTGTGTCCAAGTTGTCATGGACAGGAATAGATCAGGTCTGGTTGAAAATGGACCAGCTCTCCACTTTCCCCAGAGGATGCAGCCGGCACTTTGCACAGCAGCACATGGAGAAGCCGCCATCTTGGATTCTGGGCTCTGTTGTGAACCTCCACACTGACTCGTGCAATCCACATTCAGCCCTTGGATCTTGAGTTTTGCACATGCCCTAAGAGGTTTGGGCCACAGAGACGTCACTGATTCTGAGAATGGGCCAGTAACGGCCACTGGGGCCCAGTAAGAAGCTGCTTTGGTCATTCACCACATACTACTACATCTACATTCCACTAGGTGTTAGGTGTCAGGGAATTATGGGAGTTGTAGTTTCCACACGTTACACGATAGTAAACTATGCTATAGTAGTTGTGTATCGTAAGGCAGCAAACCTGTGTACCACGTTACTGCTGCAGAGTCCTCCTTACACTTCCAGTCTTGCCTTTACCGGTATCAAACACTTGTTTGGGGGTCTTCAGAAGTAGCGGGCCAGTCCGGGTCTGTGAACTGTCTTAACGCCATGTTTTCTCCTACAGCAAAAGAAGAAAGAGAAAAAGAAAAAGGACCGGAAGAAACAGAAAGGAGGAGACGACGATGACGACGAAGACCGCGAGATCACAGAGAAGCTGAAGAAACTGTCGGTGCAGCCCAGTGATGAAGATGAAGAGTCAGGTACCAGAAGCAGTGTATATCTGTACTGATCTTGTGGTGTACTGCAGAGCAGCATTCACATTTCTGCTGCATGCTACTAGGAATAGCAAGTTTTAGCTACAGTCGGTTATTGCAGGGAGACTGTTGGTGAACATTGCTTGGTGTAGACACAAGTGCCTCCAAACAAGCAAGGAGTGCTAGTAGATTTCAGCTCTGAAGCCTTAAAGGGGATTTGCCAGCAGACCAAGTACTGACCTCCATTCAGCATGAGAGCAAGATGTAGACAAATCATGCTGAGTCATGAAGCTGCAGGGGAGAGGGGAGGGGGGAGTGAGGAATCCAAGGAGCGTCTCAAAACTTAAGTGAACTAATAAACAGTACAACAGGATTCAATACAGCAAGACACAGGCTCAACATTGCACTTTCGGGAGGACCTTTCTGCTAAGAAGCAAAATTAATGTAAACAAATCACGGAGCTGAAAAACCCCAGCCAGAGCACAGAGCCTGATAAGGGGATCCTTTTACATTTTAAAATCAAATAATCAAACAATGACTTTTGAAATTCTGTATACAAAAGAGAACACCTATTCTCCACAGCAGCTTGACTTCTTCATCAGATAAACAGGGATCTAATAACACAAACAGCTATTTATTCTGTATTCAAAAGAAAACATATTGCTACCCGGTGCCTTAAAAGACCATTCATTTTGCCTGTCATCAGATAAGAAGTGATTCACGCAAGCGGCCTTTCAGCTCCTGGGTCATGACTAGGGGAAGCTTTGTGGTAACCAAGGGGGGTTGAGAAATGCTGTAGCTCTCAGAGTTTTCACTTTTTTTAATCACATATATTTAGAAAAGTGATTAAATACCCATTTTGGAGGTTCCCACGTCAACATTACATGGTGGCAAAACCCCTTTAAATGTAATATTGGTCAAGTTATTTTAGGATATATATTGTCTGATTACTTTGGCCAACTTAAAGAGGTTTTCCTGAGACTTTTAAAAACCTTCCTACCACCTTCCACCTTTCGCTAAGGTAGAAAATAACCTGTACTTACCTCTCCCATCACCACTGTTTCAGAGTTCTAGTGCTTTCCCCTCAGTCCCGTAGTGATGACATCATGTTTATGGATCACATGATGCTGCAGCCAATCACTGACTTCAGCAGTCACATGACTGTACGTACAGCATGTGACCACAGAGGTCAGTGATTGGCTCCAGCATCATGTGATCCATGAACGTGACGTCATCACTGATGGACCGGTGGACGAGACACTGGAGCTCTGGCAGCCCTGGATCAGTGGTGATGGGAGAGGTAAGTACGGGTTATTTTCTACTTTAGTGCAGTGGTAGGGAGTCTTTGATAACCCCTTTAAAGGGGACCTGTCTCGTTGAACATGCTGTCTGATCATGTTATAGATCAAGACGCGCTAAGATAATTAACCCTTTGCCGACATTTGAAGTACCTATATGTCAGGGTCAGTTAGGGGGTTCCCCGGGGCCCAAAGACGTTGTACGTCATGGAGATCGCACTCACAAGCGGCTTTGGGGCCAGCGGAAATTTAAACCTGCACATGCCGCATCCCCGTGACCAAGCGTTTAAACCCCTTTTTGCTATCGCAATCTTATTATCGCAGTAGCGAAGGTACAGGCCGGGGCTTAATGGCTTTAGGAGTCCAATAGGTGGTCTTATCAGCTATACCTGTATGCACACACATGTATTCTGATAGCCCTAAGGGTTAAAAACACATAAAAAAATGACTGTGAAAGCACCCTAAGTAAAATCTAGTTTATTTCCAAATTTTTTAAAGTCGCCAAATTTATAAAAATAAACATTTGTATGTAATTTATTCCAAACACATCGACAGATCAGAAAAAAAGTTTGGCAAATTTAAATTTCGGGTTCGCTTTTTATAAAAACCCAAACTATCTTTGGGGCAGTGTTCAATCCATCTTTCCATAAATGGAAGAGAAAGGCAAAATTTTTCTAACCACAAAGACCGTTTGGGGAGGGGTTCCTCCAACTCCAGCCCTTTCAAGGCCCCCACCAACGGTAATGTTTCCAGGATCTCCCACAAAATGCCTGACAAAATTTAAAATTTTACCTTGCAATGCAAAAGGAAACCAAAACATTACCTTTTGGGGGGTTTTTTGGGGACTGGAGTTGGGACCCTTTTTTGAAACTTTAGTAAAAAAAGGGCATAAAAAAACTAAAAACCAAAACCACAGTCAGAGATAAGGTTGTGACTAAGTGTATTGCAGGGTTATGTTTAAAAAATAATAGCCCAAACTCTACATCTCATGGAGCAGTGTTCAATTCCTCAGCTGCAAATGGAAGGAATATGGCACAACGGTTAATCTACAAAGACATGGTCGTCCACTTAAACTGACAGCCCAGACAAGGAGAGCACTAATTAGGGAAGCAGCCAAGAGTTCCAGGGTGACTCTGGAGGAGCTGCAGAGATCCACAGCTCAGGTGGGAGAATCTGCCCACAACTTTAGCACGGGCCCATAATCTCCCTTTAGGGGAGCCGGGCAAAGAAGAAAGCCCTCTGTGAAAATTCTGTTTGTAGAGAGCACTGTAGGGGTCACAGCAACCAAGTGGAAGAAGAGGCTCTGGTCAGATGGGGGCCAAAACCCAAACGCCATGGATGGAAAACCCCACTGCCACCCCCTGAAACACCACCCCCCCGTGAAGCCTGGTGGGGCACTCAGCTGGGGGAGCTTGGCTTCAGAGGGACGGGGAAGCCTCAATGGGAAATGGAAGGAGAAAAATACAGGGGGGCCCGGGGAAAACCGTTAGAGGGCTGCAAAAGACTTGAAAACTGGGGCGGGGTTCACCTTTCCAAAAACTCGACCCAAAACAAAGAGCCAAAGCTACGGGGGGGGTTTACATCAAAGCAATTAATGTTTTTAAAACCTTTCACAGTCCAACCTAAATCCCAAATGAAATCGGGGAAGGACTTGAAAATTACTTTCACAAAACAATCACCAAACCAATCGACTGGCTCAGCGATTCGCAAAGAAGAAATTATTCCAGCCCCAAATTGCAAAGCTGGAAGACTCCCCAACAACTGAAGGGGGCAATGCTAAATGCTCCTTCAAGATGGACTCAGGAGGACTGAATACACACTTTTCAGTTTTTTTTAAATTTGTCAACATATGGAAAACCCAAATTTTAACATTTTTCCTACAACCTTCACAAAAAACGGGGGGGAAACTTTTGTGTTTCCCCCAAAAATCACATAAAATATTAATCAAAAAGTTCTAAGTTTCAGGGGAAAGTTTTTTAAGGGGGCCTTTTAATACTTTTTTGTTTAACCCACTTATATTTCAATAATTTGAAATAAGCTACACACAAACCTTAATCTTAATTTTAATATTTTACTATGGGACAGGAACACCGGGTCTTTATAGTAAACACAATCAGATGAGGATAAATGTTCCGGTTATTCGGGTCTGAAGTCCTTGTTTCTGTTCTCTTTTTGTTAGACCCAGTTCCAGCCCCCAGACGTGGTAAAACACCGGTACGTTTTGTTCATTTCATTAATTTCTTATAGACTTTTCCCCAGGAAGACTTTAAAGGAGTCTTCCTACCATAGGCTTGGATGGCATGTCACTAGAATATGCCATTCAAGCCCGATAGGTGCAGGTCCCGCCTCTAGGAATGGGCCCCCAAAGGTTATGGAACTGAATGGAGAGCCAGTCACGTAGCGAGCTGTCCATTCTTTTTCAATGGTATTTTTTGAGTGGGGGTATGGCACAGGGGGGGTAATTTCGCTGCGTATTTGCCTCAAAATTTTTGGGGAGATGCGCGCAGAAATACGATAACTAAAATTTCCAAAAAGAAAGGGTTTGGGTTTGGATTACCCCCCTTTTCCCCCCCCAACGTGGGTTTTTTTTGGGGTTATTTTTGGGCGCGAAAGTAATGCATGTCTATGGGGCCGGAGGGCTGCTGGCCCCCCCGTGCCGCAGAAGTACGCCCTGATCAGCTCCCGGGACACACGATGTATTGCGGAGAGTTCTGTACGCGCCGCAATACATTGTGTGAACATACCCAAAAACTGAACACACTGTACACCTGTAATCAGAACCGCCATAGAGAGCTATGAATTACTTCCATCTCCCCTGGCGTACAATAAGCGCGTATTTTACACCGGGAAAGAGAAGTGACGTGTCACTTCTTCCGGGGGCTGATGTGCCGTGGATAATGGAGGTGATTGAGGCATCACCTCCCTCCCCCACCTCCTGATCTCCCCCGCACTTTAGACGTCATCCCGGCCAGGGGCGCTTCTTAAAGATCGGCGATTCAGCGCATACGGTACGCGACGCAGTACAATGTGTCAACATACCCTAAGGGACTATACCACGTTAATTTTCCTTTTATCATGGGTCGCTGTCCCCCCCAGTTTATACCTTACAAACTTTTTGTGACGTCGATAATCCAGAACATTTGGCCAGTGTTCTTTTGATGCAGTATGAAAGGACTTTGCTTTATTGTTATTTGCAGCCTAAGGGGAAGAATATTTTTGCCGCCCTTGGTAACGATGATAGTGAGGAGGAAGAGGAAGAGGAGGAAGAAGAGAAGACGACAGCGAAGCAGAATAAAGGCAAGAAAGTAAAGGTAATAAATGAGAAGTGAACGACACCTGCGCCTGTTCTGTTGCACTTTATGGAATTGCAATCCAACGGAGATTTCTGCAGATCGGGGAGGGGTTTAAAATTGTATTGTAGAAAAGGATGTTCCCTAAAAAAAACATATTCCCACAACATTGAAGGCTCATTTAATTTTTCAATTGTTTTTTAAGGGAGGTAAGACAGTCTTAAAAGCGCCACATTATCATAGGCGCATCTTTGAACTGCTAGTCTAACTTTTAAAAAAGGGGCCTGGCCAAAATCTTTTTTGGGCTAGCTAAACCACACTCTTTTTTTTTTCCCTTAAAAGGGTTTTTTCCTACATTAATCACCACCCATCCTTTTTCTTGGGTTTTACTTTGAATTTAGGGCGGTTTTCTGGGTTCCACAGGGGGCCCGTAGAAACCGGCTGTACAAAGCAACCATGGGCAGCCTATCGGATAATCAAACGGGTCTGTAGCTAAAGCGCCTGAGGGGCTATGCAGCCCATACAAGGGGGGAATCTGGGCTAATAAACACGTTAAAAGGGCACATATTACAAAGTGACTTGTTTTTGCAAGATCTTTAACATAAAAAGCAGCAATCCTTGTAGTGAGACAACCCCTTTAAATTATGTCCTCATACCTAGCCAAAGCCCATTTTGTCAGACGAGGCACAGAAGTATCTAGAAACCGTCTAAACACATCGTAATGTGGTGTAAAGTATGTAGACGATTATTTTCAGCACAACTTGCTGTGCCAGAATTCTGGCGCAGCTGCCTTGATAAATGTCCTCCATTGTTTTCTATCCTCCTTATTCTGTCCCAATTCCATGCCCAGTCATCTCCATTTACAACCTGATCCCCTCTATTCTGTATATTAAAGGGGTTGTCTCGCTACAAAGAATAGCTTTCAAAATGTAGGGAACACTAAATGAAGACGTTTTCCAAATACATTGCTTTGTTCATATATTGCTACAAGTGATTTTATCACCTTCTGAGGGCTTTCTGGTTCCCCAAGTGACCGACCTGAGTACTCTTTATCCCCTGCTGTTTGTTCTATCTGATAGCAGGGAGTGATGTCATCACACAGGTCATGGCCGGCAGTGTGAGAGCTTGTGTGTTATCTGATTTTTCAGACAAAAGACAGTAATTACTGTTTACATTAGTTCAGCAGCTTCTCAGGACCTCAGAGAAGGTAATTTATTAAATCTAGACAGAGTCTGAATACACAGAGCTTATATGCTAGTTACAGACAGCTTGACCAGGAAGTGACAGAGGCAAGCAGCATTATTTCATTCATGCATCCTATGAAACTTTGAGATGAGACAACCCCTTTAAGTATTGCAAACTATTCTAATAGGAAGAAGAGAAGAAACCGAATAAGAAAGGAAAGAAAAATGAAGCCGCCAAGCAGAAGGTACAGTGAGTGTAATTGTAGAATTTGTGTCTTTTTCTGGGTTTCTTTTTTTGATCCTACTTTTGATGATTTCAGATTCAGCCGCCCAGTGAGGAAAGTGAGGAGGAAATACCAAAGGAAAAATCGAAAGGCAAAGTAAGTCTGCACCTCCATACACACCCATAGGGCGATCCTGCTAGATCCTAACATTCAGCCCCTGCCTAATCAGGGTGATTCTGTGTCTAAGTTGGCCCTTCCCATTGCAGAGAGAAAGAAGCAGCTACCATTCTGTAATGGTGACTTTAGAAGACGGGTTGATCTATTTATTTTCTTCACAGAAACCTCCGCCCAAAGCTCCTGACCTCAGTGATGAAGAAGAGCAGAAACCTAAGAAGGGCGCGAAGAAGCCAAAACCACCTCAGGTGAGATCTCTCCCTTCAGTGGTCACTGATTTACCAACATTTTTTACATAAATCAATGGGAAAAGCAAATGTGAGAGGTTTAGGAATGTATATTAGAGGAAAATGCCTCTTCCTTTACTTACCAGGCTCCTTTCTTCCTCCCTCTCTCCTAAACGCATCTTTCATTCTAAAAAAAATGCTGATAAAAATCTATGTCAATATAACACGGCTCATGAAGGTAGGCTACAGCTGACCATAGAAGTCTATGGAGAGGGAAGGGGGAGGGTGAATAAGTACAGCGAGATAGAGGTGGAGAGACACTGCGAAAGTGCATAAAGTTCTAGTAAGTGTTATATCTACCCCTGGCCCCCAAGTATAGAGTTTCTCAATACTGCTCTATAATGTCCTTTACGCTGTTGCCGCTTCTAGGGGAGGATCGTGCTGTGTATGAGGGACATCATAGCAGCTAGTCACCCAATAGTTTAGAGACAACTGTGAATTAGAGCTGGATCCTACAGAGGGAAAAAAATATATAGTGCCCAAAAATTGTGCTATTCCTCATATATACTTATAGAACAGCTTTTCCTGAAAAGTTACCTGGAAGGACAGGTACAGAGTCAGTGATTGCATTACCCCTTTAAAGACTTGTGGCTAATTTAACTATATACTCAAAATCATAACCACAAGGCCATACTTACAGCTCAATGGCTGTTCCAAAGTCTGAAACCAATAGGAGGCAACATAAGTCCCTGTGCTACATGGGAAAGATGTAACGGGTATAAATAACTAATGAGAAAAAGCTCACACACCCCTCAACTAGGGAGAACAACTGAATTATAAAAAAAACTGCACCTAAATAGGTACTTGTTCACACCAGCATGTAAAAAGGCCGCAGTATAATACATGGGGAGACTGAACAAATGCAAAAATACTGATAAGGCAACCACGTGCACGCCTTCTATGTATGAGGGGGTGGTTGCTGGTATTAAAATTGCATATAGATAAGGCGATACAGAGGGTGCCATTTATACAAATACATGGAATACATCATGCTGGCTTACAGCCTAGGACGCCTCTACTATTCGATTGGGCGGGCTGCCCATAATTTTTTGGGTGTTCATTTGTGCAGTCTCGCCATGTATTATACAGTGGCTTTTTGCATACTGGTGTGAACTGGTACCTATTTAGGTGCAGTTTTTTTATCATTCAGTTGTTCTCCTAGTGGGTGGGTGTGTGAGCTGCTGCTCATTAGTTATCTGCACAAGTTCTATATATTTTTCCCAAGTAGCACAGGGGTTTGTGTTGCCTCCTACTGAGTCCAGTCTTTGGTCCAGCCATTGAGCTGTAAGTATGGTCTTGTGGTTATGTTATTGAGTAAATAATGTCCCATTTTTCTAATTTAACTATAACCTTAAAGGGATTGTTCGCTCATGACAACCCCAGTTAATATGCCCTATTAGAACAGCCGCTCCCACTCTGGGCTTGGCATAAACTTGTAGTATATGGGTGCTTCAGGGTAAGGGTGGACGCCCTGGCAGCTTCCCCTTCAAGGGGTCACATTTTGAAATCCCCTTTTACATTTCCCTAGATTTGGTGGAGCTGTTATATTTATCTCTAACAGCGGCTGAGCTTAATTAAATGGGATTTCTAGGTGTATCGTTGCCTCTTCTTTGATATTCTTTGCTATTTTCTCCCCATTTCCCACTCTCTTTAATATTATTGGGGCCTGTTGGACAGTAATAAAACTAGAGATCCGATATAATGTCTCCCATTCAGCCTAATATTTCCTGAGCTTTATTTTGCACACAGTCCATGCACATCAATGTGTATTGTTTGTTGCTTTTAGAATCGTTTCATTGCTCTGGATGATGATGACGATGATATGAAAAGTGCAGGATCTGAAGAAAAGGTGAGTGCAGAGCTGTGAGATGTGGGATACGGCCTCTATTATATGGAGTCATGACACAGGGCTGATACAGGACCCATGATGGCGCCGGGGGCCTGGTCACTGTACAGCATCCCTTACTTGCTGTTACAAGTTATTAGTTGTTTTTAGCCAACACTATGTTGAGCTCCTTGTATACAGACATATACTGTTCTCACTACAGTGTGTATAAACTCCATTGTTTGAAATGAGTCAGGCTAATTTTTAGCCCAGTATGTCGCTGTTTTTTTACATTTTTCTACAGTAGTTTTTTCAGTTTAAATTTTATTGCTGGAAACCGCAATCTTTTTTTGCTTCTCTATTACCTCTTTTCAGGGGCAGTTTTGGAGTCTGTAACTGATTGCAAGCGATAGAAAAATAGGAAGGATTGCCAGGCTAGCTGTACAACATACAGCCTAGCAAATGCTTTCTAATGGTCCACAATAGGGCAGGGCTTAATCAAGCCCTAACCCCAGAAGGGATGGTATCGGCATTTCCAGGCGGTCCCGGGTGGGTTTAGCTCCACACGCCCTGCCAAATTGCGCTGGGCTGGTATAAATGAGAAAATTAATTTGCACCCCCTCCCCTCTCAGTAGTGTCTGCATGCAGCCAGATTTACATCATTTAAGTGAGTCTCTGTTGGCATCAAGTCCATTGAACATATTTGGCTCATAGGCCGGGAAAGCTTCTAGTGCGGATAAAGAATGTATCTATAGGTCCCATTCATCTGATGGAGACCTAAAGAGTGTTGGGTAAATTGGCGCAGTGTTTAAGACTGCATGTATGGTTGAATAATTACATATGTTGATGGTATATATCGGTGAATACTCCTGATGTATGGATGGATGGAACCCAAATGTGAACAGACCCTAAGAATAACAGGGTTTCCCAAGAGGCACAAAAGTAAGGGCATGTTCACACCACGTAATTGCGGCGCGTACTGTGATTTGGGAGTCGCGCTAATTAGCACTTACGAGGGGGGGAGGGCAGCAGCAGCAGCCTGCCAGCTCCATTGACATGCATTACTCACGATTTGTACGTGCCGGGAGATGAGGCGTAATCCATAGTTCTCTATGAGAGCAATGGATTACCGTAATTGTGGCGCGCATCTCGCCGCATATTAAGCGAAAATACGCGGCGAAATGCGCTCCGCAAATACGTCGTGTGAACATTCCCTTACACCCCCATGCTGTTTTATTGATGATATAATACAAGGCACATCCTATCCCATAGACAAAAAAGTTGGGGGAGAAAGGGGAGAACATTCTTAGAGCGGTTCTCTGCTTTGGGCAATCCTCTGATTATAGTCTGATTACTGATTACCCTCTGCTATGACCCTCACTGGTCAGTTGTAATCTGTAAGAAAACCTTACAGGAAGTGTTAAGTTTCTTTGCAGCGCCACCACAGGTGAAATGAAGCATTACACTGTACCCGTTCATCTCAGTGGGTTGTCTGTGTATTGCAGGACAGGACAGGTCCTCCAGAGCCAGAGACGCTCTTTGTAATCACTATCTGTTTTGACCCAGAGATGAGAATTTCGAACAAAGGACCCTCTTCTATGAATTTGAACAGGATATATGGAAATGGGTTTTCTGAACAGTAGATTCCCTATTAGTAAGGATGTACATTTGTAAAAGCTTCAGTGGCCCCTTCTGATGTTGTGATGGGGCCCTAAGGTATGATGTGATGGCCGACTATGCTGCATTACTGTGATCTGACACTCGATGTGTTTGACAGTCGGCTGATGAGGACGATGAAGAAAAGCCTTCGGCAGCTGAGGATCCTTTCGCTAACTTAAGTAAGAAGGAGAAGAAGAAAGAAGAAGAAACAGGTCAGTGTGAAGAAGATTGTCCTTGAGTTTTTTAAGGGGTATTCTGGCATTCAGACAAAAAGCTTGATAGGGGGCTGTGGGGCCATTACACACAGCGCAGCAGTATAACACTAATCCTACATCCAAAACAGGCATAATCGG
This sequence comes from Phyllomedusa bahiana, assembly GCA_025379985.1. NCBI lineage: Eukaryota > Metazoa > Chordata > Amphibia > Anura > Hylidae > Phyllomedusa > Phyllomedusa bahiana. Next base: position 5,186 of record JAODAL010006405.1, on the reverse strand, counting down.
CCTATTATGTCATACTGCTGCCCCCTATGTGCTCCTCGTGGGCGTGGCTCTAGCAGCAGCTTATGTGGGTAGCAGACTACAGTTCCCATCATGCATTGCTGACATCTATTCCAAGCGTGTCTCCTCCCCTGTATTCCCCTGGCTGCTGAAGTCTCCGCCCTCCTTTGCACCTCATATTTTGCTCCCCCACAGTCGAGCCTCTTACTTTAGTTCCTAGTTACGTCCTCAACAGCAGGGGTCTGCAACGTCGGCTCTCCAGCTGTTGGGAAACTACAACTCCCATCATGCATTCATGTAATCTATATCAGTGGGCATGATGGGAGATGTAGTTCCCTAACAGCTGGAGAGCCAACGTTGCAGACCCCTGCTCTACAGCTTCACAGATCCTCAGCTCACCTTCCTAGTGCTATAACTGAGCATGCCTGACCAGCAAGTTCAAAATGAACTATAGGCCATATTCTTTACCTCAGATTATGAGTCAGTAATCGGTGAGTGATTATGTGGGGAACTACTGAAAATGTTTAATTACTGTATACTGTGGATGTTTACTCTGTACCACATACTTTTAATAGGAGTCAAGTTTTATGTATCGGAATACCCCTTTAACATGGAAACTGATCTACTGATTCCTACACATGCACAGCGGCTGCCATAAAGCGATACACAGTAACCTGATAATACAATGCAGCATTAGGATGTAGTGGCAGAACTCCGCTGTTTCATCTAGTCACAGAAGTGCCACGGAGCTGTCAGGGCTTGTCTAATGCATGGAGGTGTGCACTGAAGACTCTTTCACCCACTTCACATACATACAACATTCATCCACTGATAAATGGTTGAGATGGTTTTGCTGAGGTTTATGCTGCGAGAGATGGAGAGAGAGCTGCTCTCTAAAATAATGGTAGCAGAAAAAGAAAAATCTGAGCACATCAAGCCCCTGGCAGTGTTTATAGGCGATGTGATGACTGAAGAGGACAGTGGGGGTCTGGGACTTTTTGGGATTTTTATAGGTGATGTGATGACTGAAGAGGACAGTGGAGGTATTTGATTTTTGAGGATTTTTATAGGTGATGTGATGACTGAAGAGGACAGTGGAGGTATTTGATTTGTATAGGTTATGTGATGACTGAAGAGGACAGTGGAGGTATGGGAGTTTTGGGGATTTTTATAGGTGATGTGATGACTGAAGAGGACAGTGGTCTGGGATTTTTTGTGGGGATTTTTTAATTGGGATTTTTTGTGGGGATTTTTTTCCCCCTCTAGAAGGGCCCTGATATAGTTTATTTATAAGTATCACTCACATCTTGACGCCTCCTGATTGTCACGGTGTGTCGTTCTTATATTTATTCTTTCTGCTCTCCATATAGATGGATTATGAGAAACAGGTGGCTTCCATGAAGAAAGCAACAGCAGCGTCAGATGACTTCTCCGTGTCACAAGCGGAGCTCTCGTCTCGTCAGGCCATGCTGGAGAATGCCTCCGATATCAAGGTACGTTTGGTTACACAGGGTGCTTGGATAACTACGTGGCCTGTTACTTTTCACCATTTGACTTTGGGCGTCATTTAATTCCCCTATGTAAAAAAGAAGGCGATTTTATATTAAGCATCTTTTTTGGGCCGAAAATTTTTAAAAAAAATCTTCAGCAGCAATTGGTGAACTGGCAGATTGCATGGTCATAGGGCTACATACTGGAAAGTGATTGCAGTGTCTTTATAGCAACTTTTCACTGTCCTTTTTGACAGACTTTGCATAAATCAATGGTACACAGTTCTAGTAGGTTGTCACAGGTATCTGGAGCCAACTGCATCCCACAGCTGCTGGAAGATCCATAGAGCCAACACCACCATCCAGGGGCCCCACAGCTGCTGGAGAGTCCATAGAGCCAACACCACCATCCAGGGGCTCCCACAGCTGCTGGAGGGTCCCTACAGCCAACACCACCATCCAGGGGGTCCCACAGCTGCTGGAGGGTCCATAGAGCCAACACCACCATCCAGGGGCCCCACAGCTGCTGGAGGGTCCATAGCCCAAAAACCACCATTCCAGGGGCCCCACAGCTGCTGGAGGGTCCATAGAGCCAACACCACCATCCAGGGGCCCCACAGCTGCTGGAGGGTCCATAGAGCCAACACCAATATCCAGGAGGGACACAGCTGCTGGAGGGTCCATAGAGCCAAACCACCATCCGGGTTCCACAGCTGCTGGAGGGGTCCATAGAGCCAAACCACCATCTAGGGGCCCACAGCTGCTGGGGGTCCATAGACCCAACACCACCATCCAGGGGGGTCCCACAGCTGCTGGAGGGTCCATAGAGCCAACACCACATCCGGGGCTCCCCACAGCTGCTGGAGGGGCCCTCAGAGCCACACCCCCTATCCCGGGGGTCCCACATTGCTGGAGGGGCCATAGAGCCAACACCAAACCCCCCAGGGGTTCCCCCCGCTGCTGGAGGCCATAGGCCAACACCACAATCCAGGGGCCCCACAGCTGCTGGAGGGTCCATAGAGCCGACACCACCAACCAGGGCTCACACAGCAGCTGGAGCGTCCATAGAGCCAACACCACCATCCAGGGGCTCCCACAGCTGCTGGGGGGTCCCTAGAGCGAACACCACTCATCCAGGGGCTCCCACACTGCTGGAGGGTCCATAGATCCAAACCACCATCCCGGGCCTCCACAGCTGCTGGAGGGTCCATAAGCCAACACCACCATCCAGGGCTCCCACAGCTGCTGGAGGTCCATATAGCCAACACCACCACCAGGCTCCCACAGGGTGCTGGAGGGTCCATAGAGCCAACACAACCATCCAAGGGGTCCCCCAGCTGCTGGCGGGGCCATAGAGCCAACACCACCATCCAGGGGTCCCCCCAGCTGCTGGAGGGCCATAGAGCCAACACCACCATCCAGGGTCCCACAAACTGCTGGAGGGTCCCAGAGCCAACACCCCATCCAGGCCTCCACAGCTGCTGAAAGGCCATAGACCAAACACCCCCATCCAGGCTCCACAGTGCTGGAGGTCCATAGGCCAACACCACCATCCAGGAGTCCCAAGCTGCTGGAGGGTCCATAGAGGGCCCAAAACCACCATCCAGGGCCTCCCACAGCTGCTGAAAGGGCCTAGGCCAAAACACCAAACCAGGGCCTCCCACAGCTGGCTGAAAGGGCCATAGAGCCAACACCACCATCCAGGGCTCCCACACTGCTGGAGGGTCCATAGAGCCCAAACCACCATCCAAGGGCGCCAAAAGCTGCTGGAGGGTCATAGAGCCAACACCACCATCCAGGGCCCCCACAGCTGCTGAAGGGCCCTAGAGGGCCCCAACCCCCACCATCCAGGGCTCCCACTGCTGGGGGTCCATTAGAGCCACACCAATCCAGGGCCTCCCACAGTCTGCTGAAGGGCCATAGACCAACACCACCATCCAGGGGTCCCAAAGTCTGGAGGAGGCTCAGAGCGACACAACTATACGGGCTCCCCAGCTGCTGAGGGGTAGTGCCAAAACCCCCTCCGGGGGTTCCCCCCCCGCTGCTGGGGGGACCCCAAAACCAACCCACCATCCCGGGGGCCACCTGCAGGGGGCCCTAAGCCAACACCACCACCCCGGGCCCCACAGCTGGGGAGGTCCCTAAGCCAAAAACCCCCATCCAGGGGGCCCAACTCGGAGGGGGAAGAGCCAACACCACCCCCGGGGGTCCACAATTGGGGGGGTCCCAAAAGCCAACACCCCATCCGGGGCTCCACATGCTGAAAGGGGCCCTAGCGCCCAAACCCCCCTCCAGGGGCCCCCCCACTGGGGGGGTCCATAAGCCAGCACCATCACCCGGGGGTCCCACAGGCCTGGGGGCCATAAGCCAACACCCCCATCCCGGGGTCCCCGCTGCTGGAGGGGCAAAGCCAACACCACCATCCCCCCCACATTGGGGGGTCCATAGAGCCAAAACCCCCCAGGGGGTCCCCCAAATGCGGAAAGGGCCATAGAGCCAACACCACCATCCAGGGGGCCCCCAGCTGCTGGGGGGCCATTAAGGGCCCAAAACCACCATCCAGGGGGCCCCCCAACCCCACCATAGGCCAACACCACCACCAGGGGGTCCCACACTTGGAGGAGCCATAAGCCAATACCCCATCCAGGGGACCACAGCTGCTGGAGGGGCCCTATTGCCAACACCACATCCGGGCCCTCCACAGCTCTGGGGGGCCCTAACCCAAAAACCACCATCCAGGGGCCCCCACAGTTGGGGGGGTCCATATTGCCCAAAACCACCTCCAGGGCCCCCCATCTGGGGGGTCCATAGAGCCAACACCACCCTCCGGGCCCCCCACAGTTAGGGGCCATAGAGCCCAAAACCCCCCATCCAGGGGGCCCCCACGCTGGGGGTCCATTTGCCAACCCACCATCCTGGGGTCCCACCCAAATTTTCTTTCTGGGGATTGGAGCCAGGGTAGTACTTGGAAGTCTTGGTCCTGCCCCAGCCAAAAGTCGGACTTTCTACTTGGCATGTCGCTTGTCTTGCTGGAAGATCCCACCACCCGGGAAGACAATCAATGTAAAGGCCAGCCACCCTTTTTAAAGAGGGTGCGTTTTTCCATACCCGCTTTGGGGCTGAACTGTTATTTTAGACGATTCTGGGCCCCCCTGAGTTTTTGGCGGGAGCGCTCCCCTTTTGTGTCCTTCGTAGCCCCCTTTACCCTAAATGGCAGTGGTGCTCCACAGTTTCCACATTGTGGACTCAAAGGTGCCATTTTCCCCCACATTTTTACCCCGCCACACTAGCCGCTAATAAGCCCATTTCTAATACCCCCACCCCCCGGGGCCCAAAAAACTAATAACATCCCTATTTGCAACTTATAAATGCCACTTTTTCCAAAGACACAAAAGGGTTTTATGTGTGCGACAGGCCTATCACACATTTTAATTCTACCTAGGCCACTACCACACAAAAATACCATTCTGCCAACGTGGAAAATAGGAAGTGGCCTTAATATATAAATTTACTTTTACACGTGTTACATACAAATAAGATTTTTTTAATATTCTTTTCATAAAAAAAGCTTTTTCCATTAAAACTCGCACTCCCATCCCCCCCATGACTGATCACTTTCAATTCATTTTTAAATCCCTCTTTCTGCCCGTAGAATCGGAAAGGGGAGGGTTGCAAGTGAGGAAATTAAAGGGGGTTTTT